>OX103976.1:28788159-28803056 GCA_944470395.2 Schistosoma turkestanicum
TCACCGTGCATAACATTGACGTTACCTATATATGTCATTGTCCAGCCTCATCCTAGCGATCATCTTCAATACAGGCACTTCTATTGAACAATGAAGGGAAACATAAAGGTTGACAGTAAGCGAAGTTGCCTGACAAGGACAACTATCGGAATAAATCAGTACGCTGCCGCCATGCGCGAAATCGCAGTTCAGTCATTAGGAATAAATTCGTTTGATGTGATTGAACTTCTGAAGACTGTACAATGTCAACTGGTTCATGCAGTCGAAATCTTTATTTTCATCAACGGATTAGACAAACAAGGGTGATTATGTCTTCCTGTTTGTCATACAACGATCCTTTTTGTTGTGAAAATTCGGTAATGATGATAGAAATGCTCACTCTGAATATATCTATTATGTATTCATCATTGAAACCAAAGTGTTCTTTGACAATCAACGGAACATTGTGTGTCAATCTCTTTTCTTGAAGTCATAAACGCCAATAATGCCACTGGGTAATAACGTATGTATAGTGGTAAAAAACTCATATGAATAATCATGGGAACAATCAGTTAAATATTTATTTCAGTTTCTTCTTTTGTCCATTGAATCAACATCAAATTTTCACTCAATGCACAAGTCACTTCTTTATTCAGTTTTATGATCATTAGGTAGTGCCTGTGTTCACACTTCTCTGATCACAGAATAGAAGTCGATCAATTATCGACCGACGAAAAAGCTATTCCATACTTCTAACAAACAATATGAACGTTGCTCAGAATGTTAATTATTAATTTACACAAAGGCAAATCACGTGATAAAAGTCAATACATAAGAAACGTTGATTGCAGTACTTTCAGACAAACGAATTTTGCACACCATGTCCTTGCGAAAAAACAAAACGATATACTGAAAATACCTTGAACGTGTGCACACATTAGTTCATACATTGAGTAAAATACTCTTTTCTAAATTTTATTGTGAATATTTTAACAAGCATCTTCGAATTTATGCAGAAACTAATTCTTTACTTTATTATGGAAACAGTTGTAATAGGTAAAAAACTTATAGACATAACGTAAAATTGCAAAACCCGTTGATTTGGCTTCACAGACTTAGTAATTGTAACAAAAAAAGAGTTAACTTAGGTTTGTTGGCTTGAGTCGACGATTAACTAATAATGTCTTCTAGATGTTCAAACAAAATTTATAAAAGAGAGTGTTCCTAATAACTAAGTTTATTCGCAAGTATATTAGCCATGACATTATCACTTAAACGAAAACCTGAGAAAAGGAATCTAGTAAGCAAGATATGACATTAACAAATCATGTTGTCGACATTAGTGATTAGTTTAAAAAGGAATGCGTTAAAGAAGAATTTTTAGAATAATCACGACATCTGAGCCAGTATAAAATAAAAAGCAAACAATCGTCATCATATAAGTGATTTCAAGAGTCCCTCGTAGACGATTGATGTATTCGAAACTGCTGTTTCATGAAAACCTTTTTATAGATGTTGGGGGATTTGATCATCCTACATTTTGTGAATAGTTGGTTTATTATTACTTAGTTTTGTATTACAGCTTTCAAGAAGGCAAAAGTCATATGAAGTGAATATTCCTTATAAGGTGGTCTTGGAATTCTCCAGATTATGAAAGTAACGCATCGCAGCATTTTCAACGGCATCATTCTGATATAACAGCTATGTAGCCCGCACATGCAGCATACGGTAAAACACGACAAACTGTCGTGAAGCTACATAGAGCACAAAGTGCAACAAAAAATAATTACTTTTAAACATTTAACATCAGCCGAACAACATTAAAGGAGGGAGATAGGAGTTACAGGCTAGGAAACATTGATGGTGTAGGCGATGACTTCAAACCACCCATGTTTGTGAGGGACATTTGTTTGATTTGAACTCTTTATGTTGATGAGGCGATCAGTCTGTAACATTAGGTTTGCTATATATATATATATATATATTTCGACTGAGCAGTTAAAGGAATAAAATAATAAATATTTTATTGTTCCGTTTGCTGCATTCATGTTCTCAGCAACACCAGATACGTTTTCTCAATGCAAGTGAATCATAGTACAACTTCGCGTCCAGGCTTTGAGTACATGCTTCTCATCCTTCAATCGACCTGCCTGTCACGTTCCAACATTCAGTAACATATGTTTAATATCAAACATCCAATATCGATTTCCGATTTTTAAAAAGATGAGATAACATAGTTTTACGAAATGGATATTAGGTGAGGACTCACTAAATTGAAAATCGTGATAAAACCTAGACTCCCTAGAAGCAGAGCCATCACAAGCTCGAAGCTCATTTGTTTTGAGAGTCAACACTAAGAGATCGAAGTTTAAAAGTAAATGGAAGCAAATCAAAATTACGCCAACCGTTTTCCGGCTAATTTTTAATCAAAAGAGTGACGTTACGTCAGCAAGCGTACTTGATTAAAATTCAACGAACAAAATAAAAAAAAGGCTTCTTAGAAACTATCTTTCACAAGATATTTTCAACATTTAATGTCACAGTTATTAGGAGACGATAAATGATCCAAAATATTCGAAAATAAAGAATTATCATACCGATATTTTAGTTATTTTGGAGTGGTAAAGCATATAAAACAGCGTGATAACTGTGAGCATTTGAAAGAATAAAAGGACAGAGTAAAATAGTTACTAACACCCACGAGAAATAAATTATATTGCTATGATGAACGCTCTGACTTTTGAGATAAAATTTAAACAGATATGGAACACGACTATTTTTTCATAGCTAAAAGAGATGATAGTTCACTGTTCTTGACAAATGTTTCACTGTACATACTGTTCATGCAAACAAAGAGAAACAGGCTAAAAAACAACGTCAAATATGGTAACTATTAGGATGTAATAATAATTATTCTAAATACGATAACGTGTTCATAATCAAAAATATTTTCAATATTTTCACTTATAAAATGAGGAATATCTTAGTATCTTTCTGTACTGGAAAGATTGATTCTGAGTTCAAAATTTGCCAAGTGTAACAATGGCAATACCACTGAAAAAACTAAGCTATAAAATATTCACATTCCAGTACGTACTGAAAGGTAAATATTTCCATAATAAATAACTTTTTCGAAATAGCAATGAACTGATAATGGTCCACACTGAAATAAATGTTGATGGACATGATTTTGTAAAATAACAACCAATATGATGTGTTCGTTTAAAGCTACAACTAACATCAAGACTAGAGAATACTATTCCGACTTGAACTGATACATCAAGTTATAAGCTTTGAATGTCAAATAATTACATTATCGATGACAGAATGCACAAACATTCCTCGTCACATCTCCTACCGACATTTCACTTTCAGATATTCACTACCTCAACTTTCTGTAAAACAATTATCGATTTCGGGAGGTTCAAACGTCCTGCAAACAAATTGATCTCAAGCACACAAATCGCGTTTGATTATACATAAAAACTGTCTCTTGGGGAGACACAGATATAGCAAACTGAATAAACTCATTTTAAAATCACATTCAAAGATTATCGTTTTGAAATATCTTCAAGCGATCTTCAAGCAGATTGATCAGGTAGTTTAATAAGCTACAAAGTTATGAAATCTATCGCGCAACTTCAAGGATCTGGTGGCCTCAACACTAGTACCTTTTCATTGGTGTAAGCTCCTGTGGTCAATTTCAAACGTGACCATTGTCGTAATCCATAGATGAGTATAAGTTCTTGATTGGACATGCATTTGTTGTTCAGTTTTTTCCAATAGTGGGTCTGTTGGCCGGTTGAAGGTATCTAGCAGGATGTCAGGGTTAAGATTTCCCCCTACTGATGGGAAATCTGAGGCCAGCCGTCGGCATAATCACTTTCCGCCTCTCACCTCTACTTCGTATATAGTACTACTAATTCTTCTGAACATCCGCGCTCGTGTCCGTGAACCATGGTTTGCAGTATTGTAACGGATAAGCACAAAACATCTTCCATCGTACGCGATTGAACGGGCGACTTAACTCTACGGTCGCCTTACTTAGATGAATCAGTCTGTGGCTTGTTTTCAGTCTACTTTCGATCAAAATATCTGACAGAAACGTTTTTTTTTCCGTGACAATGCACGAAGGGACAGAAAATTTTGTCTTCCTTCTGCTGGCGTCCCCAGCCATTTTGACCAAATCTACTGTATATTAAACCTGTTCACAATTTTTTATGCTTGTCTATTAGACTGCTGATAGTCTGACGACGAGCGAAATTATTTGAAAACTAGCCGATGAAGGAAAGTTTTAAAGTATGTGAAGACAAATTGAGACCGATTGTCGGATACGATAAAATTTGTGTGAGAGTGCATCAGTTTGATTCCTCGGCTGTTCCCAGTATCTTATTTTTAGCAGTTGGCATCATAGATGTTTAGGTGAAAGTTCAGTTTTTTTTGGTCAAAACAATGTTTAAACCATGCAACACGGTTTCTCGTGGGTTATATTTAGTTTCACCAGTTGGTGTCAATCTTAATAGAATCACTCAACCACAAATTTAGTACTTCACCAAAAATGGATCCATGATTTCAAGTTTTTGTTTTCTCATAAGACAAAGATTTCCTGACAAAATCTGTGTTCTTTTTGTGTATACTTGAAAGATTTTGTTAAACGATGACAAGACTTCGTGATGTGTACCCAAAACGAAAGATTGAACATGAGCTACTGTCTTCATTCATCAGAAGAGATAGTCACATTTTTATGGAATATAATCCTTCGTCTGTTTTCCAAAATGAGTATACATGCGATTATGATATCTTTGAAAGATCCAGTTGCATCGTAGACGACACATTAGATATAAACGCAGAAAATTGAACATCATTGTGAATGTTTTTAATTATGAATATCATATAACTTGTAAATGGAGAGTGTGATTTTCAGGTAAGTATCATGATGAGCTCCAGAATAAGTGCAATAACACTAATTTATGAAGTATGTTGGAGAAAACAATAAGAAGATTGCAAAGAGCTCCGTACGGGGCTTTTTCAGTTGTTTTTAATGAATCGGCAACAAATCCTTAGAAAATCTGATAAGAAACTTCTTCGAATGACTTGGCTCAGACAATTATTAGTTTTCTGCTTAATTACCTAAATGATTTAAAGTGAAATGGGGCAAAACTGCTGCCAAGGAGCTTTACAGTTAACTGAGTTGAATCTGCAAGGTGAATTAAAAGACAACGGTAATTGTTTCTTTGCCTAATGTCGTAATATTTTACTAATACTGAAATAGTTGTCTGTGTTGTCGTTGTTAAAATAATTGAATGGCTAGATAATATTAAACAACACTTCGAAATGTTTTTATTTGGAGTATCACTTTCATACAATTCAAATGATAATAAAATTAAAATCATCCAATAACATCTTCAGTCGTATAACTTGATGAAAACAAGGGAATCACAGTCATTGATTTTACATTTGAAAATAATTATCGTTTCGAACATTCAACCGAGAAAGAAGACAAAGTTTCCCAAAATAATTAAAAAGTGTACTGCGGTTCATACATGTCGCTATAATTAAAACAAAAAGACAATGAAAAACGTAAGGAACGTAAAGAATCAGCAAAGCATAACGATTTACTGAATTCTTTTAAAATATTAGTGACATATAATGATCTAAAACAATCGTGACAGACTGTTATTTGTAAGGAATTCTTATTAATTTCGTTTTAGGTACACTGAGCACCTTCGCGCGCAGACCATATTGTTGAAGGAGACTGCAGAGAATCACTGTTTACACACTTAAGAACGCTTTCACCTATTCAAGGGATCGGATATTTGATCATGCGTTCTTTTCAATATTTGAGTTGACTACGTATGTTTACACGATATTTGGTCGGTTTAGTATCGACCTTCGTGGAATGCTACTTTTAAATCTGGTAATTGAATGTATTTTCAGTCAAATAAGCAACACGCTGTCGAAGACTTATCCCGTATCAAAACGTAAGAAAGGATTTGGTAGCTATCACCTACTCTAAGATGATCACAACAATTTTTGAATTTCTATTTTTCAGCTCACAATCTTATTGAGTAAAACAACATATCTTGCATTGTTCCGTTCACCACATTCATGTGGTGGGCAGCACACGATGCATCTTTACAAGGTTTATAAAGTACAGATTTTTTGTTAATTAAAAACAATATTCTTTGGTTCATTGAACACTGTAACATCGAAAATCATTTAATTCATAACTTGTTTTCGTCATCAAATATAAACATATTGCTTTGAATTTACTATAAATGTTTACTTTTTAAAAAAATGAACTTAGAGATCATGGACAAAGTCCTTTCACAAAATGTTGATGTTTATAACAAAGCCTTTCCTATAAGAATGATACAACTTTGAAAGATTGTTTCTCATCGAATACAAACTGTTGATTATTATTTTAAAGTATACACGTAAAAAAACAATTACTTCTACTTTGGTTAGTCACATTTAAAAAGTTAACAAAAACTATAAACTGCCGTAGAATTTCAAAGCATACATATTTTTTTGTAATAAAAAATTCTGTCGATTTCAAATAATACATACACGAGTGCCTAATTTCAGTGCACGTTTTCGTATATCAAACTTGTATGTCTACTAGTGATGAAAAATTATAATTTTTGTTACGGAGAGCTGACTAAATGCTCAAAGTAAAAAAATAGCCCGTTATACGATTTTAAATCGATCAATATCTAGGCTTGTTTATATATATATGCATATAGCTACGTCTGATGTCGGTGATAATGCAACTATTCTGTCTCAAATCTAATTGCAGTTGTATTCTTCCAACGTCTAATTAAAAACAGTGATGTGTGACATTCCGTTTACTAAAATTATTTCAACTACTTTCTTCTCTATCATAGTTCGACCTCGTCAAAACTGCATTAAAACCCATTGTAATAAATAGCGTTTTCACAATCTGTAGCAAAGTGTAGAGTGTTTAAATACTCTATGAACCTAAAAATGTTTTCAGGCAAGGCAAATATTCCTACACAATTTTTGAAATAAACAAGCATGATAAAACACCCTTTTGGTTGTTAAAATTACTGTAGAATATGATAAATCAAGACTTTTTGTGATCTTATTTTAAAGCCTTCATTTCATGATATCGGAACCAACGTCATTTCATCCTCGAATCTCCTATGAACGATTCTGAAGAACAAATTAGGCATAGGTTTCAAAGCTGAAGATCTAGCCCCAAGTACGACAGTTTACACTGCATAATAAATAAAGACTATTACATGTATATAAATTCAGTTGATCATCAGTATCCTCCAATAAACGATATTTCCCACCCGTTATTTTTGAAAGCTTTTATTTTATTTCATCAGAACGACCGACATTTTAGCCTCTGTTCTCTGTATAATAATTCCTGGGAATGAAGTATGCGTAAATTTTGAATGTATATTTTCGGTCTCTGAGATTATATTTATTAATGCATCATATGCATGGACAGGGGAACATATAGAAATTCAGTTGTTCATCAAAAACTCACTATGACGTGTTTAGGAAACTCAAATTAATCTTAAGATATCATGAATCTACCAATTGAATTCTTTGTTATTTCGAAAGCAGAGAAAAGAAGGTTTACAATATATCTTCTGACAACAGCTATTTAAAGATTTCTTCTTCCTCGAATGAAACGCAGAAAGGTTTTTAAAAATTTCTTTCAACATTCCTACCCCGGGATAAGGGATATGTAGAATTAAAACTGGAAGATTAATTTGAATGTATTGGTTGTGGTGAGTGAAACATACAACTATGGACATAAGTAGCATGAAGTGAAGTATCGAAGAGAAGTTTCTTACAGATAGAAGGTTTAAGAAATCGAAGATTATGATACAATCAAAATGTACTGAAGACAAGATGACATATGAGAAGAAACGTTCAGATTCATGTGTAAAGTGAATGCTGATGTTTTGTGATATGGAGCATGTATTTTGTCATTAAAATAACCATAATGAAAACAGTTGAAACAAATGCATCACATCTGCAAAGCTTTCTTTGCAACTATCTAGCTTTTGTCACATTCATGCATTTCCTTACTGACATATTTTGGAACCGAATGTGAATACTTGCTTTCAGTGCTTTTTTATCACTGCAACTAACGATCACTTACAATTCGTTCCGTAATTTGATATAACATGATGTAGAAATAACTGGTTCCGAATTTCTATTGTGAATTTGCGAATATTCTATCCTCGTTGTTACCTTACGTCAGATTACACTCATACTAGTTCACCCGTTTGTTCCATAATGTAATCAGTCAATAATATGTTTGCGCAGTTTCGGCTATTTTATAGACTCAAAATTTAATTGCCTACGATTGCCTTTTATGATAAGCACAATGATCAAAAAATGCTGTTTTGCGCAGTCAAGTTATCTTGTAGGTAGACTCAACTAGTGGATACTGGAGGCTTCAATGTATCAATAGAATTAGGAGTGATCTGGTCTGGATATCAGTGTGACGTACTCCAATGTTGTTTCTTATCAGTCCTCCAGACTGTCAATGTCATTTCAAATATTCTTTTCTGTCAGTCGTTATAACTGTCAGTGTCACAGTCTTCGATATTGTTTCCTATTCCATCCAATTTCATAAATACGTAGTATCGGTATTGCTAAGTATTGTGTCCCTTCGTGCCTTACTCACTACTGAACTGGAAACATTAAAGAACTCCATCTAACTGTGTTGCGTTCTGATAAATAGGGAATTCGAAGATGGTATTTGGGCCGTATTTGATTAGTTTAATTTGTACGTCGGTAGGACTTGGTAGCTACGTATCTGCAATATAACATGTCGGATTATTAATTACCATGAATTTGTTAAATATCCATCATCAGGGTACATTTGTCAAAGCCTTTACATCCTAACTGGACTAGAAAATAGACAACAAATAATATGCTGTGGATGTCATCAACTGTAATTTCTAAATTTAAAAAAAAAATAACAGCATGAACCGAAAAGTCGTCAGTACATCGCGAAATGACATCTCCCTTTAAACCATGCAGTTTTTACCAAAAATAACATTCTTCAGGGCGACTGACGGTCCAAAGCAAAGATAAAGAAGGAGGTGTAAGCATAGAGTTAACAACCTCATGCCATGAAAATATAACTAGCTTTAAAATGCTAACTAGAACAAATTATTCAACCGTTTGAACTCAGCTATGCGAGTTTAAAGGAAAATTATCACGTCACATGATGATAACCACGGAAGTCGCATGAACAATGCCTTTTTCAAAAACTGTATCTATCATGCCTTCAGGTACATGGATCTTTCAAACACTGTGCGTGACTATAAGACGATTTGATGTTGCTGCAAAAATGAAAAAAGACAATCAGAATGTGCTTGCAATCAGTGAAACTCAATAAATGTGGGTAAGAAAACTGATACTCAATTCGGGATGGACTGCTATTATACTCTGATGATTACGTAAGAAATGCTTCACATACACTGAAATGTTTGAAAAAAGCAAAAAAAATGCTATTGTGATGGAGCGCTTTTGAATAATTCTTCAAAACAACAAACAGGACATTAACATGAACATCAGCTAATATTTGAATCCACTGTGATATCTGATTTTGAATAAACAACCCTAGAAGTAACAATACCTGCCTTGCCCAGTTTATTCAATAAGAAAGCAATTTATCTTGATAACAAACGGTTTTATTGATAATCACAAAAGGAAATAAATATTAATCTCAACATTAATACACTGTTTTCCGTCCGAAATTACACAATGTATTTCCAATTTCGGAAGAATACATCCATGACAATCGGAATTTCACCCCTCGATTCCAGATGCTTATTTCACCTGCCAAAATATGCAATCCGATATGACTGTAGCCATAATTAAGTGTCACTTAAACAACATGATCCAGTCCAGTCTGAAATATATTAGCGCCAAAAACGGTAGCGAAAATTGAAATAACATCCGATGACATCATAGACGACCCAGTGGATATGGACACAGAAAGGTGAACATCATTGGAACTATTCGACGGAATGTACTAGAAAATAAACAGAAGTTTGCAAAGAGCACAGTATGAGGCTTTTCCGTTATTTTTAATTAATTGGTAACAAAATGTTGGAAACTCAGATGAGCGACTTTATCAAATGGTTGTGTTCGGGAATTTGTCAGTTTACTGGATATTGACTTGATACTGTAATTTGTTAGTGAAACTGCACCAGTTGCCTGTGTTGTCGTTGATAAAATAACTGAATCACTCTGTAATTGTCATAACACTTCAAAATGTTTTTATTTTGTCGACCACTTCCATACAACCCAAACGGTAATAAACTTCTTGAGTTGTATCAACGTATGAAGAGTAGAAAAATCACAATAATGTATTGAAGTGATTCCTAACCCCAATTCATTACAATCAAGGAAATATTTAACTGACAACACGGAATGGCCATTATTTCCTTCCACGTAATAACCAAATATCGTTAATGTCCATATAAGATGAAACACCATCAATGCATTTGAAATGTTCCACATTTGGCTGTTGCATTAGTCAATTAATGATTTGATTTGTTGTAGACGTCCCTTTCTGAATAAATAAAATAAAATAAAAGCATGAGATGATTGAACTTGATTCTTATATTCTGAAAATCAATATTGTTTCTAACCATTTGATTATTGTGAATGCAGGTGTACAGTCCTAATGAAAAGAAGTCTTAATAAACATACCTATGTTCTATCCAGAGACGAATGTGCTGAGTCACTGTTCGTCTTTGAACAAGAATATTTTCTATTCCGCTCTTCGCCCAGTTCTTCTCAATTCCTCTATAATCAGCTCCTTATTCCAATACCTATGTATTTGTCTAGACGCTTGCCGAAGACTCGGTTACTTTACTCAAGGGCCTGTCAATTTATTCATCGGTTATTGGCACATTTACCTCATCAATTCTCGTTATATGCAGGCATGGCTATACTTTTCATTGTTTCATGGTCATTATGAAGCTCGTCGTAACGCAACCGCTGTGACTCGCGCCAATTATTCGCGTTGTATATTGTAAACCATCTAAATGAAGCCATTGTATCGTATAAAAAATTTCAGTGACCGTACGCCGTTTTAAAAGAAATATATTGTAGAACGAAACATTTTGATCTTATCTGTAAATTGATATGCCTCTTGAAAAGTGTTCATTATTAGAGAAAATATTATTATTATTGAGTGGAAAGCGGTTCAAAGCATGTTTTTATGGAATGTGGATGTTTTACAATTAGGTTCATTTATTATGCTATTGAAAAGACTATGCTGAAAAAGGTAAAAAACTTTCATCTGGTCTGAAAGTCTTCATTTATTACAATTAGCTGTTTCTAATAATCGACATTTTTCTTATCAATATAATTTTGAAACTGCTGTGGCAACCTACTTTCTGGGATTCTTTTACACTCCAAATATAGTCTACTTGTAAACTATTCAGCAGTTTATTTGGAAATTGTGCAAAATTTACTCGATCACAGTTTCTGTTTAAAATATGCGCATGTACAAATACTTTCATCATCGTTGCGCTACATTAAATTAAACACATACTTTTTGAATCTTTTAATTTATAATATATTCACTCACTATTATATTTGCACAGTTTGTAGAAGATTGAAGATCTGTTTTAGTTGCGTATTCTTGTTTCCAATCATCTGTAAGGCACTCAAAACTTATGTTTCGTGTTAATCAGTTATCTTGTCAATACGTTCAAGATGTGGAGTCTATATGCTACAGTGTATCAAAGTGACGCAGAAGTATTGGTTCTATGGTTTTCATTATCAGTTTTGAAATTCGAACAACATCCATAGAAATCAGAGTTCTGTCGTTTTCTAATATCATTTTGACTGCTTGATTTCGTGACTTAAGTTTTCCTTCTACTAGATATTCATCAGAGTTGGCGTGGAAACGTTGAGCAGAATTCGACACCGTAGGTTATTGAATTGCATATTGTTGAGATAGCCATCGGGAAGCCACCCACTCATAGAGTCGATCAACGGACATAACGATTAAATGTCCTAATATTCAATGAAAGTCGATCGATGCGGTTATTGGTTATATGTTTAAACGGCCATGGAAATATCGATTAAATATATATAATTGTATAAGTACGCATGTTTTCTTGCAAATTTTTGATTCCTTCAATAAGTTCACTCCAACGTCTTTTGTCTTCTTATTTTACAACGGTGTGCAGGTTCAAAAGTTTGGTTGTTGTTGTACATACAGTGGTTTTGGGCGTTACTCAAGTCGAGGACCTAACATATATGAAGTGAAACAAATATTTCAAAAGACCATATAAAGTCAATATTTTATTTAATTGTAAAAGCAAAACAGTAACTCCATAGACTCAACAGTTTTAGAAGCTACCCCACCGAGATCGACGTTTTATTTTTAAAAGGAGCGAGGTAAAATATCAACAAACCGTACTTAGACAAACTTTTGTAGGAGAGTCACGTGAGAACATGTATTTTACTCAAATTCGAAACCAAATTTTGCCAACCAGGCTCCTACACACTTTTTACGTACCAATATTTCAAAAATATGAATGAAAATCATAAATGAATCATAAAAATGTTTGTGCAATGTTTAAAGTGCTTCCTAAATGAGCCGGCAGGACCAATTCAAGTGGATGTGAGCGCTGCAAAGATAGCAAGGATATAGATAGAATAGTAATCAAATAAAAACGACCGCTTTCAGTCTGAAGTTTAACACAAGGGTCTATCGTTGTGATGGTGTTAGCAGATTCTGTTGCTGAAAATCGGAAATGAAGTGTTACACATTTGAATAATGTTAACCCTGACATGCCCTTGCTTGACGATTTTCTTTTCAAGCGCTTGTAGTCTGCCTCGATTTGTGGTATGTCAAAAAACATGTTCAACACTCCGAGTTAACATTCTGATTTCTACATCATCAGACGCAATTTTGTACCACATTTTCCTGGACGAGCTAATCACTTCGAAATAGGCAACTAGACGGTAATGAACGTTTCTATACCAGTTTGAGGTTTTTCACCATAGAATCTTGTGTAAATATCAATCTACTTTCTGAAACATGACTAATGGTGGACAATCGAAATAATTTCTTTGATCGATGAACTATTTGCTTATTCTAGCATGACTCGATTTTGACGAGATGAAAGGTGGAAATGAACACAACAATGCTCATTATCATTATTTTTGAGTCGTTTGCTTGACTTCTTTGAAAATCCGCCTTCATTCTTGCCTGTCGATATTTTATCTCCAGCATGATGTTTTGCTTAACTTCGTAAAAAACTTCAGGGCTACCGCCATTCGCAAACTTCAGTAAAGTGAGAAAGTTGGACAGCGGATTGGAGCCGCTATCGCAACTACAACCTAACTTGCAAAAAAATGTTAATCAGAAAAAAAAATAAACAAATTATTTTGACACAGCTCTGAGATTCGGAAGAAGAATTATGACGTCGTGTGATGAAATCCGAGTTCTCCCGGTAGTCAGGGGGCCGACGCCTCTTCTGAAAACAAGGGCAATCATTTTTCCAGGTACTTGGAAGGTTCATACATTGTGTGAGACTGAAGGACTATTTCAAATCGCAGCAGAAATTAAAGTACACAATAAAGAGGTGCTTGGCATCAGCTGAACGCATCGAACACATGTATGACAACTGAGATTAGCTTCATTTGAGCTGCTGTTTTACTCTGATCATAAAGAGGAAAATGCTACACTTACACAAGGAGTTGAGCTGATGCCGTACCAGAATGCATAAAACGCACTGAGAGGATGGGAATCTCAAGGAAGCAGGATAAAAACAGCATTCTTTTAAACAAAGACAGAGGGCACTACAATGAACGTCATCAAATGCTATGCAAATATCAATCACTACAATGACGGCGTTAACGTCACAGGCTGCTTACGCAGAAGCAAGCAGAGAAAGGAAGAAGAACATCAGAGGTGACAAACGAAAATATATGGAAGATATAGCAGTTACGGCATAAAAGGCTGCAATAGAAGGAAGCATGCGACAATTGAACGATACAACAAAGATGCTCGCTGGAAACTTTTTAAATTTGGCACTATCAGTGAAAAGCAAGGAAAGTAAGCAATCAGGAACACTGAAGAACAGCAAAACAGGTTGTTAGAACAATTTGAAGATCTCGTGAATCGACTTGATTCTACTTAACCCATCCAAAATATAAACAGCATCTACAAACCTCCCAATTATTATTTGCGCACTTACAATCGGGGGGTTCAGCATGGCCATCAGACAAATCAAGGTTGGCAAATCAGCAGGACCGGACAACATTTCGGGGTGGTTAATGAAAGCAGATGTGGAAGCAACTGTGAAAACAATACACATCCTGTTCAAAAAATTTGGGATGAAGAATAATGCCAGGCAAAGTCTTCAGTTTCTGAAGATAATCACGGTATTCATTGTGGAGCTAGGATGCAGCTGCACAAAATCAAGCCTGATTTGGATTCTTCGAAGGTTGTTAACACCTTTTCATATCCCAGCAGCATCATCGACAATAAATGTGTTACGACGCAGATGTGAGGGCGCATATAGACAAGGCTGGGGCTGCAATAAAACAACTGAAAATTATCTGCAACTGCAAACAAATATCAATGATAATCAGCTTCAGAATTCTAAATAGAAATTTCAAGATCGTTGTACTGTATGGAACTGAAACTTGGAAAAACACGAGACATATCCACTAGAAGTAACAAGTTTTTATGAACATTCATCTAAGCAAAATTCTTCAGATTCCTTTTTTCAGCATCAGTTTACTTGATGAGAGAACAAACCAGATTCCAATGGTAAAGGTCATGAGAAAGAAGCGGAGGAAGTGTAAAGGACATACATTACGATAAACACCCAACTGTGTAACAAGTTGAGCTCTCACATAGAACACTCGAGTTCGAAGGAACC
>OX103976.1:28803156-28827486 GCA_944470395.2 Schistosoma turkestanicum
TGACGTCGTGTGATGAAATCCGAATTCTCTCGATAGTCAGGCGGCCGATCCCTCTTCTGAAAACCAGAGCAACTATTCTCCCAAGGTACATGGAAGGTTCGTTCATTGTGTGAGACTGGAGGACTATTTGAAGTCGCAGCAGAAATGAAAGGATACAAACTAGAGGTGCTTGGCATCAGCTGAACGCATTGAACGCATGTAGGACAACTGAGATTAGCTTTGGGTGAGCTATTGTTTTACTCTGATCATGATGAGGAAAATGCTTCAATTACACAAGGATTTGCGCTGATGCCGTACAAGAATGCAGAAAACGCACTGATAGGATGTGAATCTCAAGGAAGCAGGATAAAAACAGCATCCTTTAAAAAAAAGAAAGAGGGCACTACAATGAACGTCATCTAATGCTATGCAAATATCAATCACTACAATGACGGCGGTAACATCACAAGCTGTATACGCAGAAGCAAGCAGAGAAGTAAAGAAGAGCATCAGAGCTGACAAACGAAAATACATGGAAGATATAAGCAATTACGGCATAAAAGACAGCAGGAGAATGAAGCATGGGACAATTGAACGAAAGAAGAAAGATCCTCGCCGGAAACGTTTTTCATTTGGAACGAGCAGTGAAAAGCAAGGAAGGCAAGCAATCAGGAACACTGAAGAACAGCAAAACAGGTTGTTAGAACAATTTGAAGATCTCGTGAATCGACTTGATTCTACTTAACCCATCCAAAATATAAACAGCATCTACAAACCTCCCAATTATTATTTGCGCACTTACAATCGGGGGGTTCAGCATGGCCATCAGACAAATCAGGGGCGGCAAATCAGCAGGACCAGACAACATTCCAGCACAGTTAATGAAAGTAGTTGTGGAAGCAACTGTCCAAACAATGCACACCCGGTTCTAAAAATTTGGGATGAAGAATAATGCCAGGCAAAGTCTTCAGTTTCTGAAGATAATCACGGTATTCATTGTGGAGCTAGGATGCAGCTGCACAAAATCAAGCCTGATTTGGATTCTTTGGAGGGTGTTA
Organism: Schistosoma turkestanicum; assembly: GCA_944470395.2. NCBI lineage: Eukaryota > Metazoa > Platyhelminthes > Trematoda > Strigeidida > Schistosomatidae > Schistosoma > Schistosoma turkestanicum. Next base: position 28,804,194 of record OX103976.1, read on the forward strand.
ACACCTTTTCATATCCTGGCAGCATCATCGACAATCAAGGTGCTACGATGTAGATGTGAGGGCGCATATCGGCAAGGCTGAGGCTTCATTAATACAACTGAAAATTATCTGCAACTCCAAACAAATATCAGTCAACATCAGAGTGAGAATTCTAAATGGAAATGTCAGGATCGTTGTACTGTATGGAACGGAAACTTAGAAAACCACGAGACCTATCAACTATAAGTAATAATTTTTTATGAACATCCATCTACGCAAAATTCTTCAGATTCGTTGTTCACTATCAATTTACTTGATGAGATAACAAACCAGATTCCAGTGGTGGACGTCATGAGGAAGAAGCGGAGGAAGTGTAAAGGACATACACTACGGTAAGCACCTAACTGTGTGACAAGTTGAGCACTCACATGGAACACTCGAGTTCGAAGGAACCGGGGAGGGACATTTCGGGAGAAATAGAGAAAAATATGAGACGTATGAGCGAGAACAGAAAAAAGGCTAGGACAGAGTTGATTGAAGAATAATGGTGGGCGGCCAATACCCCACTGACATTAACAGGCGTAAGTAAGTAAGCAAGTATTTGTGTGTCGATTGCTGTACCACTTTTCCCATAACTAGACGAATTCCAAGTTTACACCTATATTGTCACTTAGTTCGATGATTCCCGTTATGTTTATCCAGCACAACTCTGAGCACTTCTTTCGTCTTTCTTAGACTACGGGAGCTAAATGAGTATTTCTCCTAGTAGGTTGACTGATTGGTTAATTATGCCAGGTCCACGGTACTTCAGTATAGTGGTAAGACGGCCCTTGATAAATGATTGTAGTTTACTAATTTGGATTTTCCATGAAAGTTACGTTTTTGATCGATAAATCTTTAAACTTTTAACTTGTGAAAGGCGAAGTTGAACTTTGTTATTCGTCGAAAATTGTACAATGTTCGACATGCTCCTTACTTTTATTATTGATTACCCTGCTTGCCAGTCCCTGACTTCACATCTGAAACAGATCCATATTGCACATCCATGGTGTCGTCTAGATGCTTAAATGATTCTTCATTTTCTATAGCTTCCCGCTCTTTTGTTATTTTGTTGTGACGTGTCATGATATATTGGTGGTAACCGCATTTCATTTTGCGTATTTTGAGACCTATACCTGCAAGGGCTTTTTATCAATGCAAAGGAATTATAGATTTTTGGTAAATTGTTAATTAATAATTCAATGCTCGGAAACGCATATATTTCTGTTCAACGAACAGTAGAAGAACAATTAAATAGTCCATTCACAATGTGATTACTGCTTTGCGATCGCGCTTCTGGGTTTCCAACACTTACACTTATCCACCTCCTTTTCATGTTTCTCAAGAAACACCCTTCCACTGTGTGAGTTTTAATATATCAAAATGAACCTTCATGTTTGTAATGTCACAAAAGAAGAAATCGGTCATTAGCAAATCCTTCCAACACAACCCTAAACACCATTTTTTATCACCACAACTAAATCTTCTCACCTTGTTTTATCACACGCTATCGCTTGAGCGAACGACGCGAATTCACAAAACGTTATTTCTGGTTTCCTGGAACCCCATCACATGCTTCAAGTTGGATCATCTCATGTCAGGAATTATGTCAGAAATGCACACTTACTAATAAAGGTCCTTCGAATCTGACTCCTTCTTCTCCGAAATACGCAGACGGGACCCTGGTGAAACCAGTGATTAGATTTAACCTTGTTGAAAAAAGAAGCAGTTCGATATACTCATCGTGTATCCGATATACCTGATATTTCTTCAAGGATCTTGATAGCGTAGGTATAGCGTTGCCTCGTTCGGCAAAACTCGAGCTCCTAGAATAGAATCCAGATGATATGTCACATTCTAAATGAACAGGACGTAAAGATTCGGAAAGATATAGAAACACGCCGTTGCATCTTCTGTGTCACCGCCTATGCTTTCGCTGAATGCTGTTCACACAAGGAGAAAGATGAGTTTACAGAAAGCTTCTCAGACCTCCTCAGATTTAGATATAATGACTGATGACCACTACGCTATGGCAGGTTGACTTATTTAGAAGGAAAGTCACCTAAGTAGATTTTATGCTGGCAAAGGTGATGAAATAGATAAGGGCGCATATCTGCTTTAAGTTTCTCCAGATAACAGCGTTGTTCTAGCAAACATCAACTCTAGGCATGACAAAATTTATTTGCCACCTGTTGATTCGAAAAGGTTGTAGAATCCTTTTTGAATGTTTTGGAAAATCCCTCCATGTTTACATATTTTTGTTATGACATGACGGACTTTTTCTGTTGACATTTTGGTATTTTATTTGATTCCAATTTGAGATTTTTTCATTGTATATTGTTATTATTTCTATATTTTGTACTTATATTGAAGTTTTTATGTTTGCTTCTGAACTGTATATATGCTGTTGAAATTTGATCTTTAATATGGCTACAGCCATATTTGGATTGATACTGTGGCGGTTGGATTTAACATCACTTATTCCTTTAAAACTCGGATACTCCTCAGAGTAATTGGGACTTGAAAAGTGCATCAAAAGTCAGGTATTGATATGTATTTCCATTTTTTAACATAATATAGACCGCTTTCTCCTAGAATTATTGTGTTTTTGACATTGGATTGGGGGACAGCGCGTTCGACTAACACTCACTGGAAACAAATTGAACTGCTACGGTAGAAAAAGCATCTACAGTCTGACTTTTGATTAGAAGACCAATTACAGTCTAATAAATTGGAAACCAAGCCTACTACAGTCTGATTATTAAGAAGAATAAAGAAGCATTTGGAATTTCAATCGTTTATAATATTAAACTTCTTGGAAGTAGAACCTTGGATTACTTATCGTATTTTTTGTGATCGAACTGTATTTTGGCAAACGATTTTCTGATTTTGGAAATTTCTTACCTGTGGAATTCCTATATTTTGTATTTGTTATTTATCTTCCGTTCAACTTCACTTAAAAATCAGCAACCGCAAGAAAACAAACACGAGGAGGGTGGAAGAGCTTGAAGGACCCCGAATCGCTAGGCAAGTCGTTAACGATGCTTGTTTAATGGGTTCCTACTTTGTTAATAACGATGTTATGTCTGATACTTATTATTGTAAGTCACCCTTGAAAGGCATTAAGGAACAAGGTTTAAGTGAGAGTTCTAAGGTACCAGAGAAGGATCAGATGCTTAGGACATCAATAGTAGGCTTGGAAATACCTAAGGTTAAACTCTCTTTCTTCGAAGGCAAACCTCGCGACTACTTTAGATTGATTAGACAATTTGAAGCGTTTATAGAACTTAGAGTAAAAGATGACAATTTGCGTTTATTATATTTAAATCACTACTGTAAAGGAAGGGCGAAAATTGCGATTTAAGTTTGTCTTATATTGGATCCAAAAGCGGGAAATAAGAGAGCTAAGGCTATTTTAAAACAGCTCTTTGGGCAGTCACATGTAATATCCCGTGAAACTCTGCAGGACTTGTTTAGAACCTGGAATGCGGATTTTAATGATCCTGAGCTATTGACGAATTTGGCGATTAAAATGCAGAATGCTGCTCTAACCTTAGAACAGTTAAATTGTACAACGGAACTACATTCCCTGCTTACTTTAGAACGAATAGTTAGGCACTAACCTCGTCGAATGCAAGCCCAGTGGGCAGAGCTGGGAATCAAGTTGGACGAACAGGAAAGAGAACCTAATTTCAATGAATTGACGGAATTTATAATGTCTCGTGCTAAGATAGCCTGTAGTAGGTTCGGAAGATTAGCTTATCGGGCTAAAACAGGACATAATACGGAAGCTATTAGTGATCTGCGTGCGAGACAAGAGGTTTCTTCGTTTACACCTAACTCACACCCGGAATATTAGAGAGTTGTCAATTGTATCAGAAAAATATACGCTGTTGAAAGCCAAGTATGTGACCGCGATGATTTAAAACCTCTTGATGCGTATCCCAGTAAGAAGCCGGTTTGTGTAGCAGATGAGATGGCTTTTTTAAGTATGGAAAGGAAACAAAAAGGCGAAAAGTGTAGGCATCAAGTTGGATCCGAGGTGTGTGATGATAAAAGCCTGTTAACTGCTCGAAAAGCCAGGAACGGTTATTTGGATTTGAGCAAACAGAGGTTAGTGAGTTCAGTAAATATGAATAAGGACAAAACAAGATTGGCTGTATGGAATAAAGCTTATGTTCGGAACCCTTCACGTAGGGTAAATTATTTAACACAACCTAGAGTTGATCTTAGGACAACAAACCTAAATGGTGTTACAGTACTTCATGTTGCTGAGCAATCAGGATGTCTGCGGGCTACTGTATCTAGTTCTATGGAGCATCATGACATTGAAGCGGAAGATAATAGCAGCTTAGCGCGTCCTGATGATGTTTGTTTACGGTCAACGGATGGACAGTTGTATACTGGTCCAAGTAGCAATAGCAACATTGATAGTGTCAGTGAAAGTGGCAGCATAGCTTTAAAGCCTGCATGCCAACTGTATTGCAACTTGTCATTAAATATGAATAGTCAAAACATCATTGTGGACAATAATAAACGTGACGGTAACGAGAGTTGGATCACTACAGGTAGTGCAGTTTCTTCGGTTGATGTTGCTAAAATAGCTTCCTTGTGTATTTCGAATCAAGACGAAATCGGTTGTTTGAGCGTGGAGAATATAAGCGTCGGAGACAATAGCTTAAGACACAATGATAAGATAGAAAAGGCTAAGAAGCCTAGGAAACAACAAGATGCTACTATTATTAGGAAGCCTAAACATCATTCTCTTTCGGATGCTATGACTAGCAATGGAAATAGTAGTCATCAGAATCTTAGTAGTGACAGCGATAGTAAAGAGACAGAAGGTGTGAGCAGTCCACCTATAGTGACTAGTCGATCAACTTCATCGAACGAGCCTTCTAGTGTTTTGACGTCATCGGACCTTGTCGCGAATGTTAAGTTGATTGAGGATACACAAGGTTGTGTAACTGCAAGTGTTCCTACTTCGGTTGACACTCAGTCAAGTGATGATGAGAAGGAAGCGTCTGATGGTAACAGTCAGTTTACAGTGTTGCATGATAACAATGCTATTGATGTGCACATGTCGTGTGTCTCTGAAACGGAACATGGAGAACGACAAGTGAGCTTATCGGTTTTGGATTGTGACACTTATGCTGTTCTTTCATGTAGAAGAATGAGTTATACAAAAATGGAAGAGTTTCGCTCTACGGATGCTAGTGCAGACCGAAACGACGCGACCTGTCCTACACAGTGGAATCATGATGACGATGATAATAATCTGGATGTCACTGATGTGACAAATAAGTTAACGACGATGACGAATGCTGACCAATCCTCCTCTGTATCAGGAGATCGAGAGATAAATATTAGTCATATGTTCTGCCAGTTAAAGTCTTCGGGAGACGAGGAAATATCAAAATTGGAGATCCCACCCTTGCATATTATCTATGGGTCAAGAGCTTCTGTTGATAAGTCAGCATCACGGACTTCATTGTATCTGCCGATCGGAGCAAGAGGGGATGGAATTACGACTCATCCCCATGATATGGAATGTAGTTCCCGGATAGGATATGACCAGCTTTACGACGTGTTGTACATGTTAGTATGGGTTAATTGGGTGATGTTTATTCTACCGTTAGGTCATGCTACGATATATAGGGGCATCAACGGCCTGATAGGAAGGTATAGGTACCTAGTTAGCTTGATAGGTCATATCCATGTTGGAGGGCGGTTAGGCGTACTGCTGTAAGTCCTGAACGTTCTTCCGGTGTGGATTAGAGGATGAGTAGGAACCCTAAATTGAAGTGTCAATAAACGCTTGCTTTTTTGCATGGAGGGATTTGGCGGGCCGGTGTAGAATCCTTTTTGAATGTTTTGGAAAATCCCTCCATGTTTACATATTTTTGTTATGACATGACGGACTTTTTCTGTTGACATTTTGGTATTTTATTTGATTCCAATTTGAGATTTTTTCATTGTATATTGTTATTATTTCTATATTTTGTACTTATATTGAAGTTTTTATGTTTGCTTCTGAACTGTATATATGTTGTTGAAATTTGATCTTTAATATGGCTACAGCCATATTTGGATTGATACTGTGGCGGTTGGATTTAACATCACTTATTCCTTTAAAACTCGGATACTCCTCAGAGTAATTGGGACTTGAAAAGTGCATCAAAAGTCAGGTATTGATATGTATTTCCATTTTTTAACATAATATAGACCGCTTTCTCCTAGAATTATTGTGTTTTTGACGTTGGATTGGGGGACAGCGCGTTCGACTTACACTTACTGGAAACAAATTGAAGTGCTACGGAAGAAAATCCATCTACAAAGGTATCACAACTATTAGCCAAATTAGGTCACATCGAAGATGAAATAAGTTTTTACAGATTGTGAAGCTGCAGTCGATGTGCAATTTGTGAGTGAATCGTTGTTTGCGTTTCAACTGATTGAGTGAATAAAATGACTTTCTTGATCTTCAGACAATAGAATTTCTCAGTCTCTAATTTCTTCCGAAATAATTTTTCAATAAATCCGTTTACGTTCATAAACCATATTCCATACGTTGCAGTAGTTAGTTATTACTTTTGAGCGACCATTTATGACGTCAACAGTAAAACATAACAATTAATTTTTCAGCATTCAATATACAAGTCACAACTACGCACAACGCAACAGAGCAAACAGCCTGTTCGGTTGGCTGTGGTAGTATAACACTATTTGTGTGAGAAATTTACTTCTCAGTGAAAGTGATTCCCTTCTGCATACAAATCTTTCATAACTGATGTTATTTAAGTGTGATGTCACAATGATCAAAATTGAAATAGGGTTTCAGCCCGAACGGTTACACTGATAAGTTTGTGATTTCGATGTGCATTTGTAACTTGTTCATTCTGAGTATGCTGCACAGAGGAAACAAGCAATGATCATCAAGCAATATCGCAGAATAAATGAAGTTATACATAGCCATCTTTCTTTACTAGCTCAGTCGAGTATGTTTGAGCGTTCCTGAGCGAGGTGGAATTTTTAGGTTCAATTACAATCGTACAGTCAATGAGGTGCGCTTGCAATGTTCAGCTAAAAAACGTTATTCCACCGTGCTTGAGACGCCACTACATATTTGTTCTTGCTGCCACTTTTCTCTTTAATTTGCTTTGTCGATTTTCTAACACAGTGTTGTTCGTATAATTTTGAGAATGCTGACATGTAGATCTATGTCATATGAGCTCTTTAAGACCACGGAAACGCAAATTCAAGTCAGTGATGTATATATATTTAAAAGCTAAATTATTTGTACATCATAGATTTTTTGTTGCGACTTCATTGACTACACACGTGATAGGCGAATAATCTAGTCATGCAAAGTGGTGCTGTACAATAATGTCTACCGTCAGTTGAGAGCAGTACTTAGAATTCAGAGATCCACAGTTACAATCTTTAAATAGATTTAACGAGTCAATTCATACAAGCGAAAACAGTTTGTAAATGCATAATAATTCTTTAAAATAGTTACTCCAGACTGCATCGACTGCAAGTTTGATTAGGCGTAATCCGGTCATAGAGACAACACAAACTATCCGATGTTCTTTACGTCAAGTACTCAATGCGGCCAATAAAATTTCATGATTGACAAGTGAAGCAGCTGGCTTAAATTATATGGGGCTAGTTTCTCCGTCAGATTGATTTTGATTGTTTAGCCATTTAATGGATCAAATAGATCTTACAAGATATCCGAAAAATTTGTGGACACAAGTCAATCAAATGACAGTTTATTCTATCGTGTAAACGTTTATCAATGAACAATGAAGGAAACGTTTACATTCTCCAAAATATTTCGGGAATAAACAATAGACGACGAAGGAGTTAGATTACTTGGAGTGGTCAGATTGATGTTACAACAGTGCAAAAATAATTGACGTGAACTTATGAAATAATCAAATGTATCAAAAACTCCAAGGAATATACCAGAGCCATATACACTGAAGAGTAGGCTTCTGATACACCATATTTCACAAAGTAATATATTGTCAGTAAAATCACCTGTAATAATAATATTGATAGTGTTCATTCAAAAAATCGAAAGGTAAACACATCTTATTTATGAAATAATTCTGATGGTATCGAGAGATGAAGTGTGAATTGTCTAGTTGTTTGATAGAACGAAAACAAACCAAATGACAAGTGAATTATTAGTTTGATGATTTGACCAATTAAATATATTTTTGGACAGTGTGATCAGTCTCATCAACATACAGTTGATTTACGAAGGAAACAAACATAATATCTAAAGTTTTGTATGCACTACGCAATTTTCAAGCCTTCATATGACGGTACCGGAACTAACAACCTTTTTATCACTGATCTCTTGTGAATATTTCAATAGAATAATAATCTTCATAACTTTATTCAAGCACATTCTAGTAAATGATGCTGCCTAAGGAATCGCTTAAGTAATGCAAATGGTTGGAATTTCTGGTATTTGTCTGTTTTACGATATTTACCAATGCACAATGTACAAAAACGGTAAGTTATTGGGATTTTCAATTGTTCATGGATAACTCACATTGAAAATTGCACAACACCAACAAGTCAACGAAACAATTGTGAATATATCCTAGAACGAAGATACATAAATTATTCAATTCAACCGATTGTATAAATATTCATACTCATTAAACATTATACATCCGCAAATATACCTATGGCTGCGAGGAAGACAATAATGTAGTGTGGTAGTTCACAGCCGAAATATTTACATTGAGGTCGGTATACAACCACTTCGCTCGTTCACGAGAGCTAGGGATGCAACAAATAAGCGGACTTTTTTCACAATAGTCAGTAATGCAATTGATGAAAATTGATAACGTAACGTGTGTACCTGAAATTATGGAAGGATTTTGTGACGTTTTTTTTCAACGTCATTTGGTATATGCATCACAACAGATTGAACAATAGCGCAGGTCATCGTTTACTAAAAGCCTTGGCTCTTCCGTCGAACATTTTGGTGTATAGGTAAAGTTCGAAAACGTTTGCTTAACCCTCTCATAATGTCTTTTAAACGTAGATGATTTAGGAGGAGCTAGCTTCGATGGAACACAAAGAACATATACTAGAAGCTGATAGTTATTTTTATTTAAACGTGTGAATTTCACCACAGCAAACATGAATTTATGTTTCATGTAAAGGGTTCTTTTTTGAATGATCAGTCATATACTATTTGAAAGACAAATATTGTCCGCAACCATTTTTGATATGTGCAAGTTGATACTCTCAGTCAGCTTACATTTCTTGCAGACTGGCAATGTCTGGCTTCGAGTGAGTAAGAGATCCCGGCTGCAATCACTAAGCAAAAAAGAAAGTAACAGTATCCCCAAATTTCATGAGGAATATTTCAGTTTGGCACCCGATAAAATTGCGAGTATTGTAAAAATGGATGCTGGATTGGCAGCAATGATGCGATCTGCCCACTCGGCAGGTATGCTCAGTAATTCAACACCGATAATCCAAATGATCCGCTGAAAAGTAAACATATGGCCTGGTAGGTTACGATCAACAAAATACAGAGCAGTCAACATTGAGATAAGTATTGGGAGAATAAATGGTCATATGTCGTTTGCAATTGTATTCCATAGCGGTTGCCATATTATTTATGTGGATGTGGTAATGTGCGTTTAACAAATTCCTTAATATGTCACAAATCAACTTTCAAGTACCCTGGTCCTGTGGTTATAAGGTGAGCTTTTAAATGTGAAGAACATCACACATGATAATTTGAAAAACAACGGAAGAAATAAAAGAATTTTTAAGCTCAAAATAAATTCTCCTTGAAAAATCAAATAATGACTGTCTCATCGCTTAACAAAAAATTGAAGAATATGTAGGCGTACAGAAGCCTCCACCAATTGGAACGAATTAAACTGTATCAGTTCAGATGCACTGTATATCGAAATTATCAGTTCTCATAGTAGCAAATTTTGTCATAAGACATCACATGACGAACTGTTGTATAGACATCTTCATTCGTCTACCATTAGTTTCTGTATTATCCCGACAGTGAAGTAGGTTTGTTCGACCAACATTCTCAGATACGAGTATCGGTAACACTGTATTTCAGAGTGAATATTGATGTAGATTGAATCATATGCAACATATTCTAAATTGCATAATTCTCAGTAATTGTCTGTTGAATCGAACTAAGATAACAAAATAAATGCGAATCATAAAAGTGTTTTGTTACAACGTCATAACACCATGATCAACTTACTGTTTAAATTATGAAGAGGGTATTTTATCGCAGATGGAGACTGAAAGAGAATAATAATGACTGTGAATAGTAGTGATATAAATCTGTAACGTTTAAACGCAGTGTACTAAAAATGTGCTGAAGTGTTCATTGTGTGTTATACGATACATTTATGCTTTCTTCAAATATATGAGCGAAAAATTGACAGCATTACAAACAAGCAAAATTTACATATGTATGTTGTTCAAATATAACTTAAAAGGACGACAATTGGGAGAGTCGGTTGTGAATCGTCAAAAAGTCGCATATTGTTTATCTCAAATGGATGATAAGTAAAAGAAGAAGTATTTTTCGCTAAGGTCCTTCAACATAATATGCTTGTAAAATTGTAATCGGAATCTATTACCAACAATATTCCACTGATGATTAAAATGATGTTAAAACAAGGATTGTCAAGTTTACCAGGTTTCATGACTCACATTAGAACGGAACTAGATAAATGACCATGATCATCCCAACAAACTGAACATAATCTTTCAAGTGAACAGTGAATGGTTAGCATAATTTATTTACTTACAGACACGTGGTTGAATTACAAATTTCGCTTTTGTTATTTGATATGAAAACTGAACCAGATGTCTTAGGTATAACCATTGAAATATTTCGAGTATATAAATTTGATGATTCCACGATGAACTGTATTTGCGAAAATGTTGGAAGCGGAGAAACACAATATGTAATCAAATATGCTACACAGAAATAGAACTAAATAATTTTACGCTTATGGTTATAACGTCATTTGTATGTTCGCAAGTTTAATCCAAACCACGTGTCTTGCAGATCGGAGAAGTAGTTTGACTTGTGTGAATAATGCAGCGTGCGAAGAATTATCAACGGGAGACGGCCCGTGTCTCATTCAACCGCGTACGTGGTTATATTTATGTTGCGTATATATATCTTCATCTAACCATTTATGAATAAATGGTACTTCAGACTTATCCTTATTTGAACAGTCAATGCTATTCAACGGACTGAAACAATGAAGGCAATAATATCATGAATCAAATCATAAAGATCGAATGATATAATCATGGTAAAATTTACAAACTCACATAATTCATTATCAGCGTTTACTGAACACGATTCAGTACATTCTTCAAAATATATAGTCATACACGCCAATATCTTTACAACATGCATTATGGTTACTGTATCACTGAACTTTAGACTAAATAATGGTGAAGAACTTCTTAGCAAAACAGTTGGAACTAAACATCATGATTGAGTACGTGCAAATGCTTTGAAATGTAGAAAAAATATCATCAAAACACTACATTTGTATTTCTACATTTATTACTTTGATTAATTTCAGGTTTGAACGATATCATTTCTCAATTAGTAAACACACTGTACAATAACTTGCATATTTTTATATGTGGTTGTGATTCGAGGCAGTTAACGAGGAAAGATAAATCTACAATTATTATCCTTGAACAACCAAGAATAATGCATGACAGTCAAAGTGTCAACCCTGGTTCATACCTACATTTTGACTAACTGAAACGGCTGATTAGGTCACATACTGTCTCATTGGCAGGTAAGTATGTTGATATGTAAATGCAATTAAGGATTTTACAGAAACATATATCGAGAACAAGCGTGCCCAACACTAACTTCAAGAGGAACTAACCGGTGAGCTACTATACTGAACGACCCTGCGGTTTAATCCCTTGTAATTGTCACGTATTATGTGGTTTTATATTTCAGGCAATCCGTAGTGTCAAAATATCTTTTACAATGTGTTCCTCTTCATTCAGGTGAAGGCTTTCTCCTATGTAATCGATTTGATGATAAAGATTTAGTTCTAATGTATTAGTGATTACACAATGACCCGTAGTTTTGTGTATAGTTTGGACATAATGCAAACGATTTTCATGGATTTCACTTTGCTGAGCTCAACGTTGTCTATCTACCAAATTTTTATTCCGTTTACTAATACTATGTTTTAGGCATTTCCATGTATTTGGTGTAGGATTATTTGCTTATAGATCACAATGGTGCTGATATATGCATATATCTTAACGGCGACATTTATTCAGTTTCTTGTTATCAGCATAGTTTCAAGTTATTTTATTATCAGACATGAAAGTTTTCACTTTATTACACTTTTTTTCACGATTTTCATTTTATATTCCAATAAGTAATGCAAAAATGGTTAGCTGTAAATCAAACTCAGCCAACATACCTTCCGCAGTTACTTTCAACCTCAAGCTTATATAAAGTGTGACAGTTTTGCTGCAGATCCCACGTCTTCATCTCATCAAAACAAACCAGCGTAAATAGTAGTTTCAATTATTCTGATGCACATATGGTGGTAGATGGCAATACGACTGCAAATTTCAGATAATTTTTCATGAAAATTTGTTTTGCGTATTATATTAACATGAAAAAATGATTTTAAGGTAAAGTGAGTTTCTGCCTCCTAGTTCCGCTTTATTACTGATATTTTTTCGTAGGATAACTAATTATTTGTTGAAAACATATAAGTTTAACGAAAAAGGTAAAATAATTCGATGAATGGCAATGCCTTATAATAGCAGGGTCCTAATTCGTGGGTCAGATTTATTTTCACGTACAGTTTGTCATTCTTGTTATTTTTCAGATGCTTTATATTGTTAGGTTTTGGTAGCTCTTTTCTTTAGTTTCCTTAACTGATGTTTCAGATTTGCCGTTTAATTGACGCAATTTGACGTTAAAGTTTCGATGATTGCCATCAAGTGATGATGGTTGATCCGTATCTCATGAATCAAAAAGTAGTTCGCGGAGTAACATGATATTATACTCAACGGGACAAGAAAGCTGAACGTAATGATTCTCGTATCCCGTTTCACTTCATTCAAAATATAGTTTTAAATGTTTTTATCGAAAACTGCTGGTCATTAATTAAATCGATTTTCAGACGTCCCTTTTTTTGAAAAGTTTCACTCTACTTTGCTAATTCAAGACATCTTATATGAAATGAAATTACTTTGTACATTATTGACCGAGTCTGGATATGCAATAATTCGCCTTCATGTGAGCTATCAACACCCATTTATGCTTCTGAAGAGAAACTTGTACAGTGATCTAATGAGTTCGACACGGATTTCAAGAGGTAGGAGGCAGTGAGCTACCATGGACGTCCAATAAAATTATTCTATATTATGTGGCTAACCTTCTCAGGCAAGCCTTAGCTTCGTATAGCCTTCATAGCGTGGACTAGCGTATCAGTAATTCAGTGATGGTTGATATTCAACGCGTAATTTGTTTGCGTGTGCAATCGTCACCAACTTTTGCCTGACGGTAATCAATCAGAAGACAAACACGAGGATTCGAATATAGTTATTTTTGAAACAATATAAAATGGACTAGCAAACCACTATCAGTTGGAGCATTGCCAGCCGCCCACTAGTTTTCTCCAAACAACTCTATCCTGGTCTTTCTTCTCCAGTTCTGCTCATTGTTTGTTTATTCTAATCATGTCTTTCTCTATCGCTCGGCGTAGTGTGTTCTTTGGCCTTCCTCTTTACCTTTGACATTGAGAGTTCCATCTGAGGGCTTGTCTCGTGACGCAGTTAGGTGCTTTCCGCAATGTGTGTTCTATTCACTCCCACAGCTTCTTAATGATTTCATCCTCCACTGGACTCTGGTTTTTTTTCTCCCACAGTACGTTGTTGCTGACCAACGAATCCGAAGTATTTTGCGCAGACAACTGTTGATAGATGATGGCTTTCGTAGTTCTCCATGTTCGCGCTCTCTACAGTAGAACTGTCTTCACATTTGTATTGAAAATCCAGATTTTGGTTGTTGTTTGAAGTTCCAGATATTTTTCAACTGTAGAAATGCAGCCCTTGCTTCGCCAATCCGCGGCCTCACATCTGCAACGGATCCTTCTTGGTTGTCAATGATGCTGCCCAGATATGTAAATGTGTTAGTGCCCTCCAAGGCATCTCTATGAAGAGTGATTTGATCAATGCATGTTGTGTTGCAACGGAGAATTTCGCTTTTTCTTTTATGTATGTTGAGACTTACTGCTGCTGCTACATTGGTCGTCTTCTCTTGCGTTTGTTGTTGCGTGTGCGATAGAAGAGCCACGTCATCTGCGAAGTCCAGGTCGTCCATCTCCGTCCTAACTGTCCAGTTGATACCATGCTTTCCTCCAGATATCGATGTCTTCATAATCCAGTCCATCAACAGGAGAAAGAGAGAGGGTGATAGTATGCAACCTTGCCTGTCACCGGTCTTCACCTAGAAAGAATCTTTTAGCTTACCTCCTTGTACGAGTTTGCAGTTGAATCCATCTTAAGAATCACATTTGATTTTGACCATCATTTCAGGCATACTGTATTGTCGAAAAAGCCTCCACAGTGTTTTCCCGTCAACGCTATCGAATGCTTTCTCGTAGTCGATGAAGTTGATGTAGAGTGGTGAATTCCATTTAATTGATTGCTCCACAGTGATCCGATATGAAGCAGTTTGGTCAGTACACGATCGATCCTTATGAAATCCGGCCTGTGGATCTCGAGATTGGGCGTCTGCGAAGTCATTCATTCTGTTTAACATTACCCTGTTGAAGAGTTTGCCTCTGTAGTTCTCATACTTGCTGAGATCGCCTTTCTTTGTTATTTTGATCAGATATCCTTCTTTTCAGTCTGATGGTACTTCTTCCTCTTCCCAAATATTCTTGAAGTGGATGTGGAATATTTTTGCAGTTGCTTCTACATCTGCTTCGATTGCCTCTGCTGGAATGTTGTCTGGTCCTGCTGATTTTCCGCTCTTGATTTATCTGATAGCCATACCGATCTACTCAATCGTAGGTGCGCCAATAATATTTAGGAGGTCGGCTTCGATGTTCGGTGTGTGAAAAGGAGCAGGTCGAATCAGGAGTTCTTCGATATGCTCTTTCCACCTATTCCTCTGTTGTTTAGTGTTGCTCATTACGTTGCCTTCCCTGATTTTTACTGTTCGTTCTGCTGTACGATAGTTTCTGTCCAGCTTCCTTGTTGTTTCGTACATTTGTCTCCAGTTTCCGTCACTTGTAGGCTTTTCCGCCGTCATGGCCAGATCTTCCACATATTTTCGTTTGTCAGCTCTGATGCTCATCTTCACTTCCCACTTTGCTTCTGTGTATGCAGCTTATGCGGCAAATTTCTCTGCTCTTGTTCGGCTGACATTGATCGCCGCCTTCTTGTTCCTGCTTTCTTCAATTTTTAAAAGAATATCAAAAGGTGTTCATTCGTTATGACGGTACCTCTTGTGACCCAGAACCTCGTGACATGTTGAAATGATTGCCTTTTTAATCCCTTTCTAATTATTTTACAATGTTGCTTCTTCTCCATTGTGTAGGTTCTGCTAGACCTGGAGCCTATTGACAAGCGCTATCTTGAATTCATCGAGTTTTACTGTCTCCCGAAGTAGGGCTGTAATAAACGTCTGTAAATTAGTCTAACCCGTTCTACAGTGCTTTTTTCTTTGAGGTTTCATTTTGACGATAAGCAAGTGGTGATCTGAGGCAATACCAGCTCCTCTCTTGGTTCTCACATCCTTCAAAGTGCTTCTGAAATTTTTTTTGATACAGATATAGTCAGTATGAATCTGAGTAGTGTGGTCCGGTGAAATCCATGTAACTTTAAGTATGCGTTTCCGTAGCAATACTCTGCAATGGATGATCAGAATGTTGAAAGCATATAGATTTAATAATCTCTCACTGTTTTCGTTACTTTCTTTTAGACCCCGTAGTCCGATGATGTCTTTATATCCAGTGTTGCCCATTCAAACCTTGACATTCGGGTCTCACATAAGAGTCATCAATTCCTTTGGAAAACGTTTCTAGACGACTGACTGCAGCCTTTCGAAAAATTGATCTTTAACGTCGTCATTGAGGTCATTGGTAGGTGCATAACATTGGATGACGTACATTGTATTGTCCTCCTTCTTTGTTTTGAAGGGTGCTTTTATGATCCTAGGTGCATGAGACTCCCATCCTTTCAGTGCCTTTCGGGCATGTTTGGACAGCATCAGTGCAATTCCTTGTGTATGTGAAGCATTATCCTCTTTATATGTAGTAGTGTAGTGAAGGAGAACGCAGGTGTGGCAACCGAATTGTATTTAACGATAATTACAGAGTTGCTCAGTTAAATCAGAAAACGATATCGTAAATCGCTAATTTGCAAATTATCGGTCCATCATATCGAACTGGGCTGTTCCTGTTGCAAAACATTAATCCATTGTCACTATTCATGCGTTTCATACAAATTCCATTGTTATCCGACTCTTCCTTTCTTGATCTTCCCCCATCTTCTGCTGCCAGACATTACGTTGACACTCACGTCATATACTACTTATAAGTAGCTCGCACTACACTCGTTCCCCCTTTTAATAAGCTTTCGTCACTTTCAAAACAGGGACCCTCGTCAGTTAATATCATTTTCGGTATTGTATGGCACGCTACAATAAGCCGGATCACTACTTCGGTCACTGTTCTTGCCCGCTGGTCTGGAATGGATACGGCATCTATCTAACGTGTAGCGTTTACTAGTTCCCGCTGCTGGAACACGGAGGCAGGCACACTCTCGATAAATTGCGACGCAAACAACTGTGCCCGCGACTCTCCATCCATCCGTGGCAGCGTACGGCAAAGCAACATCGTGAGCTCCACAGGCAGCACCAACGGGTCACCATCAGCAGACAGCCTCGCCAACCGGAAGATCTGCGGCGCCTCCTCCCTGTACACCGGGCTGTCGAACCCTGTAATCAGCCGCCCGGGGACGGTCTCCCACGACGTCTCCACTGCGGCACCGTCCAGGCTGTCGTGTACTGTCTTCGCCCCACCTCCCCGAGTCGTCCCGAGCACCGCCAACTCCGCCCCGGGCCCCTTCACACCCACCAGCTCCACCGCGGTCCAAACCTCCTCCAGGAATCTCCGCAAATCTCCGTTCTCCAACTACTTCGGCCACGGGAGCTACTTCCTTTTAGCAGGCAGCGACACCAAATGTATACATATATATATATATATATATATATATAAATATGTATATCAGCTGAATGATGTGCTTGTTGTTCTCATTCCAGCCCTCATATCCTTTTCCGCATTTTTGAAAGATGAACAGAACGTGATTTATTTTGTCTTGCTCGTGCTTACAAAGCTTAGTACCTTTTGTATCCCTACAAACAAAAAACCTTATCCTAGAGCCTTTAAACAAGCTCTCTCCTGAAACTCAATATAGTTATTTTTATGCTGACTTAACAGTAGAAAAGGAATGCTCGTTCTACGGATAACTATATACGATACTTATGTCATCACCTGTTCTCATTTATTTGTTGTGAATGCTTTGTGGAAGGATGATTAGTAAAATCTGAAATGAAGTACCTTTTAATGTTGACCGTCTATGAGAAAATTTTTTTCGTTACTTAGGTAACAAGGTTAGCATAATCGTATACGGTAAAGATAATTCGTTGATCTGTATTAAAAACGAAAGCTTTGACCTTATCTCCTTTATGGAACCTTTTCTGCATGTCAAACAATTCGCTAACTGGAACAGTTTTCCTCATTTCTTACTATAAGAAATTTTGCAACATCTTGATAACGATAACCAACCGAAATATATATTTGCGGAAAAACTACACGTCACCTAATTTACACTTCTACGGGATACGCAGGTACTATAATTGTATTAGTGACACATTCGCAAGTTCGACGTTTCGTTTTTTACTTGTAGATAAGCACCGACGATTCACGCCATACTAGTAAAACAATTCTTTCCAGGGTACTTACGTTTAAGAAATTGCTTTAAAATATTTTGATTCGTCGTTACAATTAATCTCGTCAAAGTCAATAAAGTAGTTAAACAAGCAATATGTTACAATGATATGGTATTTTTATGCACATTTACTCATCTTGTGCAGAAGATCAACTCATAACCTATTGCATATTTTGATCTTGGTTTATTTTATGAATTACTGTTTATTTACAGTCAAATTTTCACTTTATGTTCATTTGGTACTAAGAATTCTGTATCGATGCTGACTCGATTGAATGTATAAGGCATGGTTTACCTGCAAGCACTCGGTCACGAATTCCCGTCAGATTACTCTGGTGTGTGCAGTGAATTCCATGTTACTTCGTCAGATTGCAAACATAGTTTACCTTCTTTTCCAAATTATAACCGTCGTTCAAATACAGATTCAACTTTATTCATTTTTGAATGTAAAATAAAATATACTTCCTCACCACGTAACCGCTGTATATATGCATACGTTCACTCACATTATGTTATAGAACGGAAGACTAAGTGGGTTTCAGTTAGGTCAATATATTTTCGACTTTTTGAATTTGTTTTGTCTGATGTCGACATTCACCGACTTCACTATGATCGATTGGATTATGAGAGAAGCACGGTTTACACTGGATAGCCAGAATGCAGCTGAACAATCTAATCTACGTAAATGTCCTGAATTTTTAATTGCATACACAAAAACAAAAGGAAGAGAAGACGATCAGTGCAGCAGCAGGTCACACCACACATCAGAGTTAGGCAAGATATGAGTCATCCAAGTTACTGTGGACGAAGATGCCTTGAAAGACGTCAAAATCTTTACATTTCCGTGGGGGATCGAGCACGATCTGTCCACTGTAGATGTTGGAGGAGAGACTACAGGTGCAGAAGGGGCTGTTTGTTTACAACATAACAACTTCTGGTACTGAACTGTAGGATTAAATCAGGAGGAAGCTCTGGAAACGACTAGAGCACAGCGCAGAAATCGTCTGATGCTTCACAATACATCGCTCACTTTGAACCTTCTAGGACAAATGAAGTAAGGAACGCTTGGAATCACAGGAAGCTGAGAGACACAGACATATTTGAAAAGAAGGAATAGAAATTGTAAGTAACTGTTGGGATAACCAATCGGGAAGAAAGCCACGCACAATGTGGATTGATGAACTTATCGGAAAAATGCTTAAATATTTCAAGGGCAGTCGATCGATGAAATATAGGATTTACTATTCATATATTTAAACGACAATATCGATTATATGTATAATTGTATAAATACGCATGTTTGATTGTATATTTTTGAGTATTAAAGATTCTCATTGTTAAAATTAGAACAACACATATAAGCGAACAATATTGTTTTCGATTAGATCGTCATCAGGCTTTACTCTAATATACATGAATATTTGTATGAAAATGTTAAAGCAATCAAGGCAATTTGAGTGATAACCACAATGCCTTTTTCATTTCATTGTGATTATCACTCAAATTGCCTTGATTGCTTTAACATTTTCATACAAATATTCATGTATATTAGAGTAAAGCCTGATGACGATCTAATCGAAAACAATATTGTTCGCTTATATGTGTTGTTCTAGTTTTCACAATGGGAATCTTTAATACTCAAAAATATACAATCAAACATGCGTATTTATACAATTATACATATAATCGATATTGTCGTTTAAATATATGAATAGTAAATCCAATAGTCAATCGATCGACGTTTGAATTCAGTGATTGATACACATTGATCTATAGGTTAGCACGTAATTTTATCAGTACTCTTTTTTTCAGCATATCGGATTGCACATTAAACATCTTATAATAATATTTTGAGGTTATTGGCACTCTGATGAGGTGTTCCACAGTATTTACAGTGAAGCAAAGACCATATATTTCTTACAGCTAAGGAGATCTCCTCTCTTTGATGCATTGAAACATGAACAGAATATGCTTGAATTTTTGTTTTCAAACTATTGAACATGACAACATAGCAAGAAATCCTATCGTGCTCCGTTTAGTGAATTTGTGTATCGAAAAGAATATAATGCCTTGCAAATGCTGAGAAAAACAATTTCTTTACAAAAATTATTGTTTTCTATTTCGAAGCTCGAAATAAAAATAATCTTTGTGAAAATAAAATTCTTTATATTCACAGTGCAGCATTTAAAAAACGTCAAGTCAATACAGTCTACATAACAGTGTATTCGGTTTGCTTGGCAGCAACACACTATGTATGTTATCCCAATGATCACAATTGTATCGGTCATTCGTCAAAAAAGTCACTCTGATAAGTTCATAATTTCAGTAAATTCAGTTTCACAAATTAATTCTTACACATTTTATGTGCCAACTAGTTGCAAGCTTCCTCAGTTAATTTATGGCATTATAGTCAGAAGTTGTATCAAGTAGAGTTATAGCTTGATTATTCTGGGGCTGTTGCCTACAAAAAGAAGTGATGATCGCGCAGTACTAAAAAGTTGACAAATATTTCTGGTTACCTCCAGTGAAATGGCATTTTTATTGCAATCAATAAACTATTAAGGATTCATACTTGATGCTGATTGGCGCTGAAAACATCCAAGCATACAAACTGATATACAGTGTACCTTGTCTCATAATTACAAAGCCTTCAATGATTGTTCGGTTATTATTTAGGATTTGCTTCTTCAAAGCATGATATTCTTGCTCCACTGTCCACTGCATTTAAACATTACTTGTAACCGCAATAAAGAGAAGAACGCAGAGTTTTCACACTTAAGTCCATAATTAACTCAGAATTTTTATTTACTAAATACAATCTATCACAAACGTTTCCATAAGCGTCAGAGAAAGCCATCATGCATGCACACCGTATACTTACTACAGGCAGAATAAATATACATTCAGATAACGAAAAAGGCTTCGACACATCCGTTTGCAGTTCATCGTATTGCAAAATCTTCTGCATGGTTGAAGACTCAAGCTACTCAAAGATCACAATACTCAGCCAGCAGTTCTTGATACTTAATTTGGCATCCCTGCTCATTTCGCATGTCGTCTTCGGAGCCGGGCGTTGACGCTTTAGTGGTTTGATTTCGAATTTCAATATCAACGAACACTACAATTTGATCAGGCAGACACTATGTCAAGACTAATTATTGATCAAGAAGCAGCTGAGCTTAAAGTTGTAATCGCATCTCTGTCAGTGGGAGACCACACAGAATGCTATCTGAGAACTGCGATCGACGTAATACAGATGTCTGCGAAAGACATACAAAATGCTCGTAGAAATGACCTCATCATCATAACGACGATGAAATTTGTCACAGTTGGCTTTCGAAGTTTGATGTTTATATGAAGCTACTGTATAAGCGGTGGGATTCACTATGCATTGTGAACGACAGTTCAACATTGTTGAAAGGGAGGTGTTGCGAGAAACCCTTGGAGCAAAAGTGCTGAAGCAGTTCCACCTAGGTCACCGTTAGGTTAAACGAATGAAAACCATGTCTTCAAGATTTTTATACTGACCTGTCATCAAACACTCACGCTCGCCACCATATTCCCCGCGAACGAAAAGTCTAGCGGAAGGTTTGTGAATATGTGGTCACAAAACAAACCATGGTCTTTAGACGAAAGCGCAAGTGATCAGAGGATTAGGGCGTGTTATGTACAAGGTTGAGTTAGGAGGGGAAAAGTCGTAACATCATCAAATTCAGATATGGAGACCGCTGACCACAGATGTTCAGCTGGAGCAAATTATCTGCTGGACCTCCTGCTGGATATGTTCAACCTACCAACACTTTTGACACGAGAAAGAACATAGCCACAAGCTAAATATATAAAATATATATAAAATATATAATATTAGGCAGCGGCAAACTACAGTCAGTATACAGGTGGAATTCAGGAGCGCAAGCTTTTAAAGAGAGAGAGAGAGAGAGAGAGTGGTTGAGACATCAGATCGACTGAACTCGCCTGATAAATATCTTAAATTTAGATATTGTTCATAAGCTAATCAGCTGACATTAAGTTCACAATAACACCAGTAAATGCTCTTGGCTCTGATTGGTGCTGCGTTATTTGGGTGTGCATTTTTTCTCTCTACAGTAGTTTTTAATCGTGTATAAATAAACGCGATTGGTGTGCTTGAATTCATTTTGTCCTCTGTTTGTTTGTAGAATGCACTTTCCACGTTATATCAAGACTTCCGGTTAACAGATCAAATTAGCCAACACAAACACTGGTTCATTGACGGGTACTCGTTTATCGACCACGGTGAATTTGAATGGTTTCAAACGTATATAGTGACGAGCATAACACTTGTTTCATGTGAAAATTTTTTTAATTTACCAATTAGGAAAACTTATCCATTATTCAAAATATTTTATGAAGAACATTGATCGGATGAAAACCTAATTTGTGGACAAGGATTGTTCATATATATGTTACAACAACGGTAGTAATAATTGACATGTAATTGTGAAATAATCAGCAGAATCATAAACTCGAACGAAGATACCAAAGTCATATACAATAAAGAGTATTCTTCCGATTTGCGGTTTTTCACCAAATAATATGTGGTCAGTGCAATCATCTGAAATCGTAAAACTAATAATGCTAAGCCTGACAATAGGAATTTGAAAAATAATAAATTTATATACATGTAAAGATATATAGATATGAACAGTGAAATGTCTAGTATTTTCACATTTTCAGAATAAACACAACGACAAATGATTGATCAGTCCGATTATTTTTTACTTACTTTACTTTTGCCTGTTACCCCCAATGGAGCATAGGCCGCACACCAGTTTTCTCCAACCAACTCTGTCCTGGGCTTCTCTCTCCAGTTCTGTCCAATGTTTGTTCATTCCTCTCATATCTTTCTCTATTTCTCGGCGTAGTGTGTTCCTTGGCCTTCCTCTTTTCCTTTTGCCTTGAGGGTTCCATGTGAGGGCTTGTCTAGTGACGCAGTTGGGTGCTTTTCGTAGTGTATGTCCTATCCATTTCCACCGCTTCTTCCTGATTTCCTCCTCCATTGGAATCTGACTTGTTCTCTCCCACAGTTCGTTGTTGCTGATGGTGTCTGGCCAACGAATACGAAGTATTTTGCGTAGACAACTGATGGCTTTGGTAGTTCTCCATGTTTCCGCTCCATACAGTAGAACTGTCTTGACATTTGTATTGAAGATCCTGATTTTGGTTTTGGTTGAAAGTTGTTTGGAGG
>OX103976.1:28827966-28911433 GCA_944470395.2 Schistosoma turkestanicum
ACTCACCATAGTCCAAAGATCTAGTCTGACTGATGTATAAACTTTCTTTGTTGTGAATGGTCCATCGATTGAAGGATGTTATCATTTTATTTATATTGCTGTGACTCATGTTTTTTATTCATTTTCTAAAGACACGCTATACTGTCCGGTACGTTTGCTCATGCTGCTTGATAATTGTAATTTCCTTATTTATTGTACTAAATTGATCGTTTTCTTTTTGTTTAGAAACAGATAAAGTTTAAAACCGAATTGTCTTCTGTTAACTATAGTTTCACTGGGGACTCTGTAATCGGCGGTATTTGCGTTTACGTCTTAGAATTACATCTGTAGGACAAATTAAATCCTACATAGTTTCGGACAGTAATTCATCAAAGGTTAAAATACTGAATATCTTCAAATGTCTACCGAGGATCATAAGAGTGATCAGATTCCTGAATTGTCTCCACAATATTCAGAAACTCATAGTGAAGATCAGTTTGAAAGAAATAGCCTCCGAACGGATCCTTTGTTGGAATTAGAATTAGCTAAAGTGCGTTTAGCTCATCTTGAAAAGGAAATTGAGTTGGAACGACTACGGCAAAGAGGAAAAGAATATTGTAACCAAATTCAGGATGAAAAGTTTATGTCGTTCGAATCTACATCCGTTTCGCGTACAGCTGATAGTGCAGGAAAGGGCTGGATAGGAATGATATCCAAAGCTTTAGATCTACCCAAGCGAGAAATCATAAGGTTCGATGGTAATCCTATGAACTACTGGAGTTTCATACGAAATTTCGAGGATTGTTTTGATGAAAGCGTCGGACCTCGATCTAAGTTAAACTACTTGATTCAGTACTGTGATGGTGAAGCTAAAGCTACCTTTGTTCATTGTACATTGCTTCAACCGGAAGAAGGTTATCGTAAAGCGTTAGAGCTTCTTGAGGAAGCATTCGGTCAGAAACACGTAGTTGCCCGTGCATTTATCGACAAGATTTTGAACTTCCCTGCTATTAAAGAAACCGACTCAAATAGTTTAAGAAGGCTAGCTCGTGAGATGTATGTCTGTAAGCTTACGCTCACACAAATGAACTACCTGTCCGATCTTAATTCCAAGAAAACCATCGAAAGCATGTTTTTAAAACTTCCACCACACCTACAGAGAGAATGGGTTAAAGTAGCCTGTCGAATTCTCAAGACGGGTAGAGAGCCTTCATTCAGTGACCGCTGTGAATTTGTTAAAGAACAGTCAGATATAGCTAACACTAGATACGGCCTGCTTGTTAACCGCAGTGATAATGTCGACAAAAGAGGTTTTGATGCTTTAAAAGGGAAAGCGGCCCCAAGTTACAACATAGCGACGGTAGCACATGTAAGCATTAATGACAGCAATACTTCCTTATATAATTCACCTTGTCCAGATTGCTTAAGCAATCACCTCTTGGATCAGTGCCAGAGGTTTAAAAACAAGAACGTTAAAGAAAGGAAAGAGTTCGTCTTTAAGCATAAATTATGTAATAATTGTCTGAAACCAAACCATATAGCAGAGAATTGTCGATCGCCAAGGTCGTGTATTGTTGAGGGATGTGGCTGGAGACATCATACTCTGTTACATGAGAAGCAGGAAGAACGAAGAGATATTATTAGCGATGCCTGCATTAATTCTCAGATTTGTACAGAGGAAGATGTTAAGGGCATACAGAGGCCTGTGGCATTTGCAGTAGTTCCTGTGTGGATAAAAAACGGTGAGAGAATTATGCAGACGTGCGCCTTTCTAGATAGTGGGTCAGACACCTCTCTAATAGTAGAAGATCTAGCTGATAATTTAGGCCTCGAGGGAAAGCCGAGAACTGTGTCTTTAAAGACTATAAATAACGAATCGTCATTTGTATCTAAAGAGGTAGATGTAGAGTTGCACGCTATAGACTTCTCATCATCCGTTAAGATCCAGAAGGTATTGACAGTCAGAAAACTACCGGCAGTTCACAGAACTGTACCAACGGCGCGTCAAATGGCATCCTGGTCCTATTTAAAGGACGTAAGTTTCCCGAGAGCAGAAGATGAGGATGTTAAACTGTTGATCGGGTGTAATGTACCGAGAGTACACGAGACGAAGGAGATGAGAACTGGAAAGACAGATGAGCCGTCTGCTGTGAAGACCTTATTGGGTTGGACGCTGTTCGGTCCTTACGGGGAATTCATTGATAACAACCGTGCACTTAATCGCCTCTCGGCTAAGGAGGAACTGGAAGATAAGTTTGAGCAGTTGTACTCAACTGAATCCAAAGACCCGTTTATGTCTATGGAAGATTGTAGAGCATTCAACGCTATATCAAGCACAGTGCAAAGGTTAAATGAACGTGATGAAATTGAGATAAACCTGAATGGAATAAACCTTCCTCAGACTAAATCGGCAGATCAGGATTTTTCTAGTTCTCTATCTAATCATCCTGCTTCTCTCGCAGAAGCTTATGTTGCATCACTCGAAGCATCAAAAGAATTAGCTAAGTCACCTACCGTTCTATCAAGTCCTGCTATAGCTAAGAAAGACATTCCATCTGATTGTGTTCTCGGATCAAATATTTCATCAAGCGTTGTGAATGCTGATGTGTCGAATGATGCATCGGTTAATTTATGGACATCATCATCTACTAGTCATGATTCTGCTTCGTGTCCATTTACTGCATTGGCTAAAGTTGTTACAGCTTCTCAGACAGACTGTAAGGATTCGAAAAATCTAGAAGATTCTGCTAAGGAAGTTATTCGACAGCATTGCCGAGCTCACAATTCCGATGCTAATAAACAGAGGTGTAATAATCTTGGACCTTTTCATTTCGAGTTAAATGATGTACACAACAACGGTGCTGAAAAGAATAACAAATCTCTCTGCAGGTCACGGATAGTAGTACGTTTAGTGTATCAATGCAGACTGTTGATTAATACTCTCAGTTGGTTACAAATGCCTGCTGCTCTAGTTGACTCACGAACTTTGAGAATGGTTGCAATTAATGAGGTGGGTAGTTATGTAGTGGCTACATGGCGCAACGACTTCCAATGTCTTGCTGAGGTTCTAGCCCATCGTCAGCAACATGGTACAAGAGCAGAGTATCGCATTCGTTATATTTGGGATCGCGTTGTAGAATGGACACCCGTCAGCAAGTTACGCAAAGCAACTCAGTACGAAATCGATTATGTCTTAAAATTATGTAAAGAGCAAGGTACACTATTCACAAATAAAATCCCTAGTAAATTTGATCTGCAGTATTCATGTAGTAGTAGCAATGATTCTGCATCAGGAACATCTCAAACTAAAAGAATAAGGACAAATGTGTCAGAAAGCAAGTCAATAGATCACACTTCGGATCCTGAAACACATCGCTATCGGTCACGTCCTACTCATGTAAGTACAAGTGGTTTCTCTGTCTTAGAAGACAAGAAGACTCTTCTTCCAAAATTATTTGATGAAATCATCGAACAGGATGGGATGGTTTGTGATAAGAGTGTTTTCCAGTTTCACGAAGCCTGTCGAAGACGTCGTGAATTGAAAAGAAAAGCTATCGAAGAGAACGACACATGTCCATATAGATTCGACAGTTCTGTATCTGTTTTGAGTCAAACATTCACCATCAGGTCAAACCATCAGAACAGACGTGGTCTTAATTCAAAACATAATTCTATAAGAACCGAAAATTATGCAGCGGAAGCTACAGTAGCATCCTCACCGGTATCATCGAATTCATTTTGCCAGAGAAGTGATAAAATAAAGGGAACCATTACCCTATGCGGACCCAACGAGATGTGTAAACGAACGCTGGGAGTGGAGCGGAATATCCGAGCGGATGAATCATTTGTCAGAGTTCACGTGTTTCCTGGAAACCTGACCAGAAGGAATATTTTGTCGTTTATAGCATTAATCTTTGATCCCGGAGAAGGTATATGGAAACATAATATAAAGTCAACGAGAAGGAAGCCACAACCTGGAGACTCACCGTTAGTAAACAATACTAGTTTGCTGAGAAATCATTGGGTGGAAGCTATAGTTAGAGAAGTCAATTATGGTCCCGATGGCCGATTCAGAACGATTCGATTGAAGAGACACCGTAGACATCAACCGAGATATACGAAACCTATGCCTAATGGAAGAGGTCGATTATTCGAGCGCGACGGCAACGAGGTCTGGACGTGGTGACCGCTTCGGGGGGAGTGTTAGTTATTTTATAACTAATTGTAGGTATGTCATAACTAACCAATCAGATTGGTTAAGCGCTCACCACGTCATCTAGTCTGACTGATGTATAAACTTTCTTTGTTGTGAATGGTCCATCGATTGAAGGATGTTATCATTTTATTTATATTGCTGTGACTCATGTTTTTTATTCATTTTCTAAAGACACGTTATACTGTCCGGTACGTTTGCTCATGCTGCTTGATAATTGTAATTTCCTTATTTATTGTACTAAATTGATCGTTTTCTTTTTGTTTAGAAACAGATAAAGTTTAAAACCGAATTGTCTTCTGTTAACTATAGTTTCACTGGGGACTCTGTAATCGGCGGTATTTGCGTTTACGTCTTAGAATTACATCTGTAGGACAAATTAAATCCTACACACACCGCTCTGCTGATATCCGCCCACGTTTTTCAGATTAATTCATCCTAAGAACTCCATATGATGGTGACTATTTTCTTAGCGTCGAAAAATATTTTTGCAGTTGCTTCTACATCTGATTTCATTGCCTCTGCTGGAATGTTGTCTGATCCTGCTGCTTTGTCATTCTTGATTTTTCTGATGGCCATACTGATCTCCTCAATCGTAGGTGCGCCAATATTAATTGGGAGGTCCTTGGATGCTGTTTCGTTGTTAGGTGTGTTCAGTGGAGCTGGTCAATTCATGAGGTTCCTAAATTGCTCTACCCACGTATTGCGCTGATCTTCAGTGTGACTTATTAACTTGCCTTCCTTGCTTCTCACTGATCATTCTGGTTTACAATAGTTTCCAAACGGCTTCTTTGTTGTATCTTATAAATTGACTCAAGTTTCCGTCATGTTCATCCTTTTCCGCCGTGCTTGCTCGATCTTCCACATATTTTCGATTCTCAGCTCTGATGCTCTTACTCACTTCCGTGTGTGCTTCTGTGTATTGAGCATATGCCTTAACTTTCTCCACTCTTGTTTGGCTGACATTGATTGCTGCCTTCTTGTTCCTCCGTTTTTCAATTTTGGCAAGAGTACCAACAGATATCCTATCCTTGTTATGTTACTTTTTAGGATCCTAAATCCCTTTTCAATTGTTCTCTAATGTTTCTTTGTCTCCACTGAGTATATATTGCAGTGCCTGGAACTTATTGGGAAAGTCTTTATCGAATTCGTTCAAATTCACGGTATCTCGGAGAAAAGCCTGATTGAACTTCTGTGACGTTGTCTGCACCGTTTTCCAGTGATCCTTTAGTTTCAGTTCCATTTTATCGACTATCAAATGGCGATCGGAAGCTTCCTCATCTCCTTTAATTATTCTCGCATCCCTCATGATCATTCTGAAAATTTTTTGAAACAGATATGTTCGATTCGATTTTGTGTAGTGTGGTCCTTAGAAATCCATGTAGCATTTTGTATGCGCTGTTTCCTTTTTCGTTTCTTGAGACCTATCGCTGCAGAGGCTGCTGCTACTCAGGTTGTCTACTCTTGCATTTGTTGTTGCGTGTGCGATACAATAACCAAGTCATCTTCGATGTTCAGATAGTCCAGCTGCCACAAGCCGTCCATTGAATACCGTGCTTACCTCCAGATGTCGATGTCCTAATAATCCAGTCGATTATCAGGAGAAAGAGAAAGATTGAGAGTAAGCAACTTTGCCTGACACCGGTCTTCACCACGAAAGAGTCTGTTAGCTGTCCTTGTGCACGATTTTGCAGTTGAATTCAACATAAGGATTCTGTATGATATTAATTATTTTCTCAGGCACGCCATAGTTTCTAAGAAGCCTTCACAGTGTTTTCCTATCCACGCCATCGACTGCGTTCTAATAGTCGATGAAATTAATGTAAAGTGGTGAGTTCCATTCTATTGATTGTTCCAAAATGATCCGTAATGTAGCTATTTGATCGATACACGATCCACCCGGGTGGTCTACTAGTCCTTCATTTTGTTTCACAATACTCTGTCGAAGCGTGATGAAATCCATGTAGATTTGTGTATTAGATTGTGTGGAAATATTGTGCCGCGGATGAGCAGTTTGTTGGAGGCACATAGGTTTGCAAAACTTTTACCGTTTTTGTTCCATTTTCCCACTCCATGTTGTCCATGCCAACATTTGCATTCAGTTCTCTCATCAGAATCGTCAAATTTTCTGGTGAGCACTTCTCGACGATTGATTGTAGCCTTGTAGAATTGATCTTTATCGTCGTCATTGTAGTCATCAGTAGGTGCATGTAGAATCTTTTTTGAATGTTGTGTTTTTGGAAAATCCCTCCATGTGTATATATTTGTGTTATGATATGACTGACTTTTTCTGTTAACATTTTGGCACTCTATTTGATTCCATTTTGAGATTTCACCATTGTATATTGTTATTATTTCGATATTTTGTACTTATATTGAAGTTTTTATGTTTGCTTCTGAAATTTACGTATGTTGTTTAACTTTGATATTTAATATGGCTACAGCCATATTTGGATTTGATACCGTGGCAGTAAGAACTGGCAACACTTACTCCTTTGGAATCGGATGCCCATTGAGGTAATTGAGAATAAGGTGTATTAATAGTTAGACCGCATTCTCCTAGAATTGTTGTATTTTGATATTGGATTGGGGGATAGCGCGTTCAACATCCACCTACTGGAACCGGAGTGAACTGCTAGGGTAGAAAATTCATCTATAGTGCATAGCATTGGATGACGTACATTGTAATGTCCTTCTTCTTTGTTTTGAAGTATGCTTTATTGATCCTTAGCCCATGAGATTTCCATCATATCGGTGCCTTTTGTGCATGTTTGGACAGCATCAGTGCAAGAAGCATTCCGTTCCTCATGAACAAAGTATAACAGCATTTCCCCTGAAGCCAGTTTCAGTTGTCCTACCTGTGTCCGATGCTGGTGCAGAGCATCTTGAGGTTGTATCTTGTTATTTTTGCCGAAACTTGAATTAGTCTTCCAGCCTTTCACAATATACGAACGTTCCATGTAACAAGGAAAATGGTTGCTCTGGTTGTCAGCCATCAGTCTCGTGACATCCAATGAAACTCACGTTTAATCACGAGACGTCAGAATTCTTCTCCCAACTCTCAAGCCAAAGTTTATATGGTTAGTTTATATTCGCGATTAGGGCGCCAACCAAACGTCAAATCCCTCCTTTTTTTTCCGGTCTGGCATTGGCATCAAAGATTCTACTAGGGGAGTTCTTAAAAAATCTCTCTTGAAAACAGTCAAACTATCAAAGATCCACCCTATCAATATATCAGGATTATTTTTTATTGAACGATATGAATATTGTCCACAAATATTCCATTATAATAAGTTGAGTCAGGAATAAGATTTTTCGAAATAAAAAACATGAAGTAACCGGTTAAAATAACGAAACACATCCTTTGATCGGACTTTCAAAATAAACATTGCACCAGACCAACAACTCAACGACAGAATTGCAAATACGATACAGAAGATAAAGATGAAATTGCTTTATTTCAAATCATATTTGATTTGTATTCTCCAAATATACTAACTGCTTTGACAACGTAAGTAATATAAAGTTTCAAATCTAACCTCAGTTTATTTCTTGTACACATTGCGGGAACTATGCCAATATAGTTTCACAAGTGAGACTCATTAACTAACCGATTCACGACATAAGTCATTGATAGTCCATCATATCTGGTTATCATGTTCCCATGTAACAAGCTTTTACTTAGTTGTTTTAAGTAGAATGACTTAATGAATGATGACAGGACCTTATGAAATCTTTACCTTACAAAATATCGCACATGAGCGTCTGGCCTCATTTGTTAGATGAGGTAGTCACTGTATAAGTATATTATTGTAATTGATTGTCCTTGCATGTACCATAGCAGCAAAACTATTCGTTGACGTCCTCTACTAATGAATAATTGTTGATACGTTTTATCTAATCACAAACCATTAAGATTTTTTCGATCATCGTTTATTCTCGCAAGTCTTTTTCTAATTTTTGGCATGACGTGTTCCTTGCTGTACTGCTTTTCTTATGACCGGGTGAATTCCAATTCGCCACCTAATTTGTGAGTTATATAATTGACAGATAGTTGTACTGAGTTTGAGATGCTCATCACTGTAAGAAATAACTTCCCGGTTTCGCTAATTCTTGCATAACTATCAACATCATATATACATTGCGTGATGCAGCCCAGATACTTACAGGTTTCACCATTCAGCAAAACCTCTTCTTCAGTTGTTATTTGGTTGTGACTCGTTGTGATGTATCGATAGCCTGTCAATTTTCCTTTGTGTGCGTTGAAAACTGCGTCATCGGATGCTGACAAATAACAGTAGCTGCAACAGTGTTTATCGATATAGAGTATGACAACTTATAATATTAGATTCGCTCAATTTTATAAAGATTTTTGATAAACAAGTTTGAATTTTGCTGTTACATCCATTCTTATTCTTAGTAAACATTATCGTCATTGCACGGATATAGTGAAAATGCATAAGTTGTTCATTAAGTAAAACGTTTAACAGTCTGATCAATAGCACCTACTAAAATTCACAACGCAGTAGGAAAAAAGCAAGAAAATCTTCTTTTTCGCTATTTAACTGAATCAGAATTTGAAAATTTTCTGACTATTCGTAAGACTCTGAATTCGCTTATATTCTGAATGTTCTGAGATATCCTAAGTATCTCCGTAGGTACATCATGTTGCTGAAGGTGACTCCATAGAATCATTCTATTCACACTGTCAAGCCATTTCTTCAAATGATGAGTTCAATTCAACTAAATATTCGGTCGATACCGAATCCGGCACGATATTCTGGAAGAAGACAGACAGATACAACGCACAACTTTGGACATAAGTACATCGATTCGTGTTGCCATACCACGTCAGCACAGAGACGTAACTGTCAGTTCAAAACTACAGTGATGCCGATAGCAGAATTATGAACAGCACTGGAGAAGATTAGAGAGCAAAGATATGATTCGAAAAGTATAATCCAGTGAGATAAATTTAGGAAGAAAAAGATAGAGATTATGAGGTATTCAGAAGGTTAGAATTAAAAAGCACACAAAGAGAGGATGCACCTGGGCCACTGTAATTGATTATGAGCCATGTCGTTTTAAGTCTCTAACCATCGGATACTTCCGTCTCGCAGACCTCAACCAGGTAGCCAACATCTACCAAAATGACTCAGTCCACTTGTCAGTGACTTCATATACCATGTTTTGGTCATACTTTTATTCAACGTACTACTTTACTGCAAAACGTAGCTCGTCGCGGCAACCGACACAACTGATGAAGTTTCAATGCTTCACCTGTTGATTTGTCATCCTTAACTAAAACCGGATTCCAAAGGACAAAATCGCTTAATCAGTCGTCATTAAATACACGAGCAGTGCTGCGGAGGCACATTTGACCTAAGAATAGTAACCTACGAATGTCCTCTACTCTTAACGGCCATGTTTCGCATCCGTATAATATGACAGACCGAACTGCTGTGCAGTGCACTCTTCTTTTTGTCAACAAGCGGATATCTCGCCTGCGTTAAAGTGAAGAAGTTTGTCCAAATTCAATCGAGCCTTCTGTATCCCAGCTGAGGTTTCGTCATTGGCCAGGCCATCAGCACTGATGAGACTCCTAAGTGCAGCGGTCCACACGCTCGAATACCTAACTCCTTGTCACTAGACCAGCTGCCGATGCAACCTAACTTCGTAGCAACATTTTGCATTACGAGGTGGAAAATTGCATCCCGAACAGGCTTGCATTGTGGCTTCGGGTGGTCAGAAGACTCCATTTTTCGCCAGCGTCTTCACCAAGTAGGACCTAGTCATCAGCATATTCTAAGCAGATAAGCGAGCCCCCCGGTAAAAGGTCTTCTTCTGAAAAATCAGACAAGGATTATGTTATATCTTGGTGCATGTCTATGATAAAATTAAACAAAAATGGCAAAAGTGGTTATCTCTGACGGACACCACTTGAAGTGACAGTCCTTCATAAGCTTTCAGCTGACCAGTTGTGTTCGAATAAAGTGCTTGTACAAGGTTAATGTACTTCTTGGGTACACCTTTCAAAGACAGACACTGCCACAGAATCTCATGATCCAGTGGGTCAAATGCCGCCTTCAGTTCCAGTAGGGCAACTATTTAAGGAGGCATATTGTGTGTTCCAGGACCTGTCGCATTGAGAAAAAGTGGTCTATACAACCACGTCCAGAATGAAAACCAGTCAGGTTTTCGCTGGTCTGCTGTAAACGAGCTTTCGTTCAGAGTCAAAGTATTACTGAGGCCAATATTTTAGTAAGGCGTCTAAGTATAATGGAGGCAAACAATTTAGAAACTATGTTATTTAGATTTATCCCTTTGTGATTGTCGCAAGAAGACTTATGTACTTGCATGTAGATTGAGACAATCAGTGATTGAGACCACTTGGATGGGATTATGTCCAGTTTCCAGATTGTTACTAAGGTCTCAGTCAACCTAGCGGCTAAAACTGGACCACCATCCTAACATGTCTTAGGGGTCAGTCTATCAGGACCTGAAGATCGCCTTCGCTTCAGATTTCCTAACGCTTTCTCTACTTCATTAACCTCGGGGTGACTTACTTCGATTTGCCATTCAGAATTACTGTAGATCGTAGGTAACCAAAGTGTCGCTCGAGACCAGTTGAACTGATTCCCAAAGTGTTCTGCCCATCACTCAAGTCTACTTAATTGAGGGTGGATAGAAAGAACATCCTTTGCCAAAACAGTCTCACTCACATTTGAGTTCCTAATACCGCTTTCCTTGATACGTTGATACAACTGTCTGTTGTTGCCTATCGCCACTGACTTTTCCATCACTGTTCCCGATCATTGCATAGGCTTTTTATCAGCCTACGTCTAAGCTGACTCCAATCCTATTCGCACTCAGAGCCAGGTAAGAAGAGTTTTCGGGCATCCATCAGTTCAGTAGATGCAATTGAGATCCTTGACTTCATCCTAGCCTTACGGTTTACTTTACTAGCAGATATCACTGCTGTTTTCACAGCCTTTATGATATCATTACAACCTGCTTCCGAATAGGAATCGCTTGCCTAACTCTCTTTCCAGTTGCTTCTGAAATATATAATAGGCTTTATTTTCACCAAGTGGAACCCTTAGAGGTTTTCTGGCCGTGTCTTCCCGACGTCCAGTAAATCTCAGACAGATTTGCACTCGCACTAGGGCATGATCCAAATCTAAACATGTGCCTTAGAACGAAAGACAGTCCTCTATCAAAACACTTTATCGCTGGCTGTTGGCAATGTGATCTAGTTCGGTCCAAAGTTGGGACGACCTTGGTGGTCGTCAGGACAAGAGATGTAAATCGAGTTGCTTTTTTATTTTGACATGGTAAGGTCAGGTGAATCATGCTACTCGAAACCTGTATGAGCGTTTCCGAGACGCGGCACACTTTGATTGGGCGAGATTCTAAAGTCCTATAAAGTGAAGCCTGTTGCCTTAATTGACACAATGTCCGTACAATAAATGCTCCAACGTGGTTTTGTGAACGGTTGTATCTTCTCGGATGCCCACACAGTGGAAGGATATTTCTTGACGGACCTGAAAGGAGGTAGATAAGCGTTGATATTAGAGAGCTAGGTGCGTTACAGCAAAGTCTAGGAGCAACTGCTGGAGGCCGGTCACGCACTGCCTTTTTATGAATGGTTTTTTGAGTATTATCTCCGCACTTGAATGTCCTTAGTGGGAACCCTTACCGCCAGAGACAGAAATCAATGAGGTGAGGTTGAGTGTAGCATATTTAGGTTCGACGTTTTCTAACCCTTCCTTCCTTGTGAGAAGGCAGCATCGCTGCAGATGCTGGTTGTCCGAAGTAATAACCTTGATACTGTCACACTTCTCTACAGTCACTAGTACGACTTCGCCCTCAGATCTTGAGTAGATACTTTTAGATTTATCGTTCTACAGTCGACCCGCCTGGCATTTGGGAACCTTCAGGAACATTAGTTCCAGATAATCTAGCTCGGTTGGATCGTCACCATGAGCAAGTTAGACTGTCACATCAAGTTAGCAGCTACGGTCGGTCTTCAAGAAGAACGTCAGTCAAATGCTTCAGTCAAATCAGCAACACTTTGCAGAAGAAGTGCATCGTACTGAAACCCAAGTGGGTCTCCTGCAAATGTCATCAACGTTGAGATCTTGTTTCCGTTGTCTCTGAGCCCGATCAAAACATATTTTATTTGTGTTTTTCAGCTAATCATTATAATAAGCAAACGAGTACATTTTGTAACGTTCCTTACACAGTATCCGTGCATTCAGAAGCACAAGATGTTTTCTTAAATGCATATGAAATGAAGGTATTAACTAAATTACTCATTCGGTACATTGATGCTTGAAAACGACAAATATTTGAACTACTCTTCATAAATAATCTTCACTACTCTATTACGTGTTATATCGGAGGCTGATGCTGAAGGTCTGAAAATGAGATGTGATTATGCAAAACTGTGAAATTTTTGAGGTTATATATTGACACTAATATTTGCTACCTCAGTAATATACGGGAAGAAACCTAAGATACTCTGAGATTAACTATTCGAATGACAATTGACCTAATAGTTCGATTATTTTTATATAATATTAGGCACTGAGGTCACTCTCATCAACATCCAGTAGTTTGATCAAAGAATCAAACATGATATCTTAATTTAGCTTAACACTTGAAATTCAAGCCTTCATATTATAATATCGGTACTAACGACGTGTACACTCTCAATCTCTTGGAAACGTTTCTTGAAAATGCATCGCATGAACTGTACAAAGGCTTCAAACTTGTAGTTTCTGTCTCTAGTACGATATGTGACAATGAAAAATGTAAAGAAACATTTAAATATGCGGGAACTCAATTGTTACTGACTAACTTTAAATAAACATTGCACCACGTCAAAAATTCAGGGACAGAAATTTGGATGAAATCTGAGACGAAAAGAATCATTTTCTAAATTTTTTATTCTAACACCTCAAACATTATGCATAGGCGTATCCACTGAGCGCTGTGAAAATAATACAGTTGGTCAATTCAGTTTTCAACAAACGAGTGTAAACGTATCTGACATCACTGATCTCTTTATCTTACTTGTCATTAATTAGATTGTGACTACGCCGCGACTGTACCACAAATTCAAACTGTAATCTTTCATTGAATATCAGCATCTAGCTACATGAGTATATTTCTTGAATTGTAGTAAGACTCTGTAATCAGCGTAGCTGAAACCTGCTAAATTTGAGGATTTTGCCGACAGAAAACAAGAATGATGATTGAGCGAAATCGTGGACTGAGTTAAGTTATACATTATCAACATGGTATTCCACGTTGGTGAACAGATTTCGAGCGTTCATGTACGATATGGAATGGTTTAGGCTTTACTAAAATCGTTGAGTCGTTGAAGTTGCGACAAACAATTCAGTCACTATCTCTAGATGATTTTGATTATTGCTGCGTCAGTTTTATTCACAGACCTGTTTACATTTTTTTGGTAAGCCATTTTTGGATCATTTTGGCAAATCCTACTTCTACAAGTAACACAAAGCCTCACATTTGTAATAGACCAACGGAGACTCATGCACAGTGTGTGAAACGTTTAAAAATGTGAAAATTCATTAGTTGAAATTAACTTACAAATAAACATTGCACTACAACAGCTAATTAACGAAAGAACTATAAGTATAATCTTAACCATCGAGAGAAATATTTCTGGTTTCAAACCATTAAACATTTATTTCCGCAAATATGCTGGGTGCTAAAAAGACGACACAAATGCAATATATAAAGTCAGAGTTTAAACTAATTTATGATCAAAATGTGGTCAATCCATAACTCAATAGAAAATCGAGAATCCGTAATATGGATACCACATAAGCAGCAATTACTCGATAGATTCAATCAAAAAATGAGCCTAATAATCCAACACGGATTCTTCAAATGATCAACTAAAAAGTTAACAAGAAATGTGTTTGTTTATGACATAAATATTTGTAGCAGTCAACATGTAGATAAATTACTGAAGGATAATTGTTCATGCTTTTTTCTTATTTTAAAATTTGGCGGTTACCAGATTCATTATCTTTATAAAAATGTTCAGTTTGTTTATTTGGAACCATGAAAGCCGTTTTCACAAGGATTCTTCAAAAAATTTTTTCGAATCAACTCTTTTCGCGAATATTTCACTCATAACGTGAATTATTTGCAATGAATATATAAAATGAAATTATTATTTTTTTAAGGTTTCATGACTTATATTAAATGAGACCAGACAAATGGCCTGGATCCTACCGAAAGGCGTGACATAGTCTGTTACGAGTAGCGTGAATTGTTACAAAATGTCATATAGTTACACGCCTAAGAACGAATAATCAAACGCTTTGTGGTTATTAGCTTAGCCATGGCGTTTTTGGTTGAAATTTCTAGATTCAACAAATTCGACAGTTGCACGTTAACCTGAATTAGCAAAATTACAAGATGTACTAAACAGAAATATGAACAAATTATTTTAAACTTGTACTTTCACTGTCAAGTGACTGTTGGCATACATACATTCGAATTTATGTTCTGAAGAACGTGATTGTAGTTAGACATCGCTGAATAATGTTGTGAGCGAAGAACCATCAATTGAAGTAGGCCTATCACTGTCTCTCTGACTATATTTCAAACTATATCTCCATGTGTTTATTTGTGACTCTGTGTAAAAAAATTGAAACTGTTTTCATTTGGAGGTACAGTGAACATGATCAACAAGCACGTGCGGATGCTTCGAAATCCTTAACAAGGAAATCATCTTCTCACCCAATCAGATCAGATAATAAATATGAGAATCAATGAAGTATCATCGAATTTTTACATATGTTGCAATCTGATTTGTTTCTTTTAAAACTATGTTGGCGCGCATACTATCATCGGGTTAAAAAATGTGTAGTAATGTGAGAAGACTGCTGCTTATTTTCACGTTTATTTTGTCAATAATGGTTACAGTGGAAATCGACGTTTCTGCTCCATATATCCTGAAAAGTTTTTTTGGTTGTATAAAATATTTCCATTTACATTTGTCGGCGATTGTACTGATTTTGATATGCTGTTCACTTTTATAACAGCGTAACCTCTCTTGCTTATCTTTGATTTTCTATGCTCATCAGATTCGCATTTTACATCCACGATACTGCACAGATACTCACACGTTTCCATATTATTCAAAAACAATCTTACTACTGTCATTCGGTTGTGACGCGTCGTTATGTGCTAAGAATGTTACTGCCTTTCGCCTTGAGAATATTGAGAACTATGAATACAGAGGGTTTGTTTAACAGTAGTTGTAAAAGGTACCATCGATCAAGAGTACAGTAATTTACAATATCGTATATGTTCACTTTATGATATGTGAATAACAAATTAATAAATTGGAATTCAAAAATTTATTCATCCTAATTCTTAAAACAAATTATTATCAATGTGAAAATTTCGTGAAAAATAACAAACGTTCCTCAGGTTCAATTTTTAACAGCGTTCTCTTATATCATCAACTGAAGGTCTTATGTTGTGTGAAATAAATTCGAAATATTTTCTGAAAATTGTTCAACCCTATGGTGAAGATATTTCTTTTCTGGTTGAAACAAAAGTGCGACTTCTGTAGAGGTGAAGAAAGCAAAGATCGTTGTTCGATAGCTGCTGACACGATCTTACCATGTTTTCTTAATTTTTTAAATAAATGGGAAAATAGCTCATCGAGTAAAACGTTTCATGCACTAATGTGAGTAGCAGCACAAGATGCCTAACATCAATGCGTATGAAAGGTAAAACTTGTAGTAATCAGTCCTAACGGTGCACTCTAGCTCCGAAACGATAATACTTCTATTCACTAAACACTGGAAAAAAATCATTCAATTTAGAACAACATTACTTCATCAAGTATATATAAATTGTTTTTTACATACAACAACCATTAGTTTAAAAAACGAATGAAGTAATTATAGACAAAGTTTTTCTCACAAAAGTTGATTATCTTAATGAAGACTTTTCAGCAAGTAAATAATAATTATTTATTGATTTATTGATCACAGTAACCTACCTGGACGCTGTTTCGTTGTGATAGATTATGCACATCTAGAGACGTATGTTACAATTTTGCGACGTCATTTTGAAAAACGATTTCGTGACTTATGATGGATGAAGGCTAATTAAATAAATTGTTTGCACAGCAGCTAAAATTGATGGCAATACTTACTCAGACGCACTCATCTTTTCAAGTCGCATCTACACCGACAATACGTCAGTCAGTTTACGGTATGACCAGTGGTATTTCAAAGTTTCATCATGATCCTGATATTTGGTTCAGGCTTTATGAAGATCTATTGAAGGTTGATTTTAGTGGCAGAGAATATTCCAGTAAGGTGCGTCTCCTCCTTGGAAAGCCAGGTCCTTCGTAAGTGAACCAGTAATAAAATCACATCCTGTCAAGGAGCGCAAAAGTCCGACACCAGCCGACGCTTTAGAAAATTGTCTTGTACGTCTAAATCAGTCGTTACCGAGAAAAAGTCTCGAGCAAAAATCATGATGGGTAGAAGACTGAAAACGACGCAAAGCCTGATGCATCCGACTAATGCACCAACGTCAGTAAATAAAAGGCGTCAATCCCCCTCCGAATTGAAGTGCCCTGTGTTTGCCCGTGACTGCAGAACAAAGTGTTGTCCTTGAGTAGAAGCGCGAGTTTTCAGAAGAGTTTTTTATGAAGTAAAGGTGGGTGGCTAAAGGATTCTTTGTTATCAAAACCTTGAAAGCAAACGTCTAGCACGAGATCGTCCATCAGAAGAAGAAATTTTTCCCCTCGGGATCCTGTTTCATACACTCAACGTACGAGCAGCCATCTCACCAGGATAGACACACTCACAGGCCGTTTTCCTTTCCCGAATGTATCCTTTCAGACAGCGGTGAACGAATATCAAGATGCACGTGCTAAGAAACAGGGTAGTAGTTTTGCGGATGTTGGATCCCCTGAACTCTTTCGATAAACATCGTTATTTTGGATTTATTTGGTGGACCGATCGGTTGACCTTGAAATCACATTTCAGGGTGAGAAAATCCTTGACTGGTATTGGATATTGTGCCATGATAGTATGCTATTTTAGTGACTGTGTCAAAGACGTTTCTCTTTCCATCTTCAATGGATCAACTTGGCGTACCTGGATTGGTTCATTGTTTTGTTATCGTTATTCGAATAGCGTTAGCCGTACATAGAGACGAGCGTAGCAATGATGGATTATTTTACAGTGAGTCTCATATAAAAAATCAGCAGAGAAATCTCAGAGTAACTTCGAGCTTTAGTGTTTGATGTTATTTGAATATCAACCAAATAACTAAATAGGATGATTTCCCTCATTTTCAACTGTCTGAATAGTTGCGATCTCTACACCTGTATATATTTTTACATCCACATAGATATTTTCGTTCGAATGCAACGCGTGTTATTTGGGTTAGTGTGATGTCTTCTGAATAGTAAGAAAGTCAGTTATGAATAATCTCCAGTAACATACGCACCTTCATAAACAATACACAACGCGATTCCTAATCAGACAGTAAGATATTCTGTGTTTGCACTTTTTTTACTGAAAGATTAAGTTCTTCATCGTTAGCACATTTTCGATATTTTGTTAAAATATCATCATTGTTACTGTACAACCAGTTATGTTCGAGGCACACTTAAAATTAGATGACGAATATGCAAAATTATGAAATCATTGAGGTTCAGCAATAACGTCAATGTTTGCTACCTACATGTTTTACGCGTCCACTCTTCAGATTGGCTGCAATCAAGATACTCTTCAAAGTCTCGTATACGCTGATACCATGAACATGAGTTGGTTGTTCCGCAGATTTCAACATAATGTTGAGGTTGAATAACGGATGAAACCGATAAGATGAAAACAGAAATGGACACCTAATGACATCACAGCATTCGATCGCCACATTTTTCAGTATGTTTGATAGTTTCTGTAGAGTATAATCATTCGAACCATCTTGTGAATAAAAATGGTTGTGTCACGAATCATCTTGTTCTGATCACTGATAAGTAAGAATAATCCACTTCATGTCAGGGATTGGACAAAACCCAAATCTCGTGATTGACATGAAGAGCATATGGTTCACAGCTTCAAATAATGAATTGGACTGTAAGTATTACTGTGATTGATTAAATAGACGGTGAGAAGTAATTTGGCCTACCAGATAAGAATACAGTTATACCGAAAATTTCAGAGAAAATCTGAAATTCAGACAAATATCCATCAAATTGCTGTGTGCACAACATAATAATAAAAACGCAAATGAACAGAACAGAACACAGGTAAACTGATTGATATATTTAGGAAACAAAGAAGCATCAATTATAATCGTCAATGGTTACACGG
Source organism: Schistosoma turkestanicum (assembly GCA_944470395.2). Classification (NCBI taxonomy): domain Eukaryota; kingdom Metazoa; phylum Platyhelminthes; class Trematoda; order Strigeidida; family Schistosomatidae; genus Schistosoma; species Schistosoma turkestanicum. The sequence goes on from OX103976.1 coordinate 28,846,555, forward strand.
TTTGCTGTATGGATGACAATAGAAGAAAAAGTTGACATGAACTTGTGAAATCATCAACAAAACTATGAATTCGAACGCGGATACCAAAGTCATATATAATGTAGAGTAATCTTCTGATTTGCAATTTTTCAACAAGTAATATGTAGTAATTGAAATCATATGTAATAGTCAAATTGACAATGTTCAGTCTAGAAATTAGAATTTGAACTTCTCATGAATATTTGATAAAACCAAAGATATTTAGAGACGAATTCCATATGAACTGGTAATTTCGCATCATTCAAACAAGGGAACATGCAGTTCGTTGACGAAAGAAACAAGCGAAATATCAAGTGTTCACTATTTACTGACTATTATTCAAGCCTTCATTTTATGATATTGCAACTAACGAAATTTCAACTCCCGACGTTTCATAAACGATTCTGTTAAACGCATTGCGTTCATTGTGCAAATGCTTCGAAGTTATAGTTTCTACCTTTTTTTACGATATTTGGCAATGAATGACATAGACAGTTACATATGTGTAAAATCGAAGGTTCAGAAGAAACTTACTATGAACATTTCCCCACACCAAAAAATCAACGACAGAACTGCAAATACAATCTGGAACAAACAGACAACACATTTTCAATTGAAATCATTTTGAAAAATTTTTTATATTCTCTTTAGGCATCATACATCCTCAAAAATTCTGATTGCTTTGACTACGAAATTATTGAATGGTTTAAAGTAGGAGTATATGTAATTTCATGTTCACATTGTGGACGAAATATAACTTCACTTCTCCTTCATGAGACTTAGTAATACAACGTAAAGCGGACTTTTTTCACTTGTCCGTATTTGCCTTGATAAGAAGTGAAAAAGAAAAGTGTATGCGAGAAACTTTTGTGAGGATTCGTTACGTTTTATTTACGCGTTAGTTTGTGTATGTATTACAACGGATCGAACGATAACTCCGGTTACCAATCGGTCAAAAAACGGCGGGCTTATAAATCAATAACTTACCTTTATTTAAGGGGTAGGGAAGCTGAGAAACGTTTGTGTATTGCTCTCAAACGGAAAAAACTATACACACATGACATAAACATAAAGCACAGCAATTCAGATTGGCGTGTATATTGAGGTGGTGTAAAAGATTTGTAGCTCAAATGGATGATTATTTTGATGGCGTTTCGTTCTTTGAGAAATATGGTTTTGGTTTTGGAGCTTTTATTGTTTTTCTCAATAACACCATTAGCACAAGCTTCAGATAGGAGTTAAGCATTCAATTTTCTCCACTTTTAATCCGTAGCTTGTTCTGCCAACCTCAATCCCAACTGGTTGTTAATGTTTTCAAACCTGTGCTTGATTTCGCTTCTGATGATGGTTTCGGTTGATGGTTTTAAACGAAATTGCGTGGATTGCCATTGGTTTGGAAAATAGCGTTCCGGTGTTTTTCCTCGTTATTTAATGCTTCGTATGTGCTGCAGTGTGTCTTCGCTCTCATCATCGTCTTTCATGACATCAAATTCACGATACAAAAGAAATTAAAAAACAGCCTATCATTCCTGGATGTACTAATCACCAAAACTAACACAGTAAAACTAGAAACTCAAGTTTTTCGGAAGCAAACCTACCAAGCACAGTAAACAATAAACGCATGATCCTACCATACATCAAAGACATATCGGAGCATACACCTCGACTACTGAAACAATTCGGAATATGAGTTGCACACAAATCAACGGAATCACTTCCATCACTCCTATGTAACCAAAGAACAAGATGACAAACGAATAAAAACAAAGTATTATCTACTAAATAAATTGACCAAACTGTGAAAAACACTACATAGGACAAAGTGGACGACCTTTTCAGCAACATTAACGTTGAGGAGATGGCATGACAAATTTATTTTGTAAACAGTTTTTGATACTATCTGTATTTATTTTGTTAATTTTTACAGCTTGTACATTCACAATGAAACTGTTGTACATTTTGTTTATCTGAGTGACCTTGAATACAACAGGCGCTCTCATTCCTCGCTGCTTTCATTTTCCGTTCACTGTACATTAGGGCGGCACTCGCCGCTATACATTATCAAATACACTTTATACATACGATTACTATTCTCATCTGCTTATTTGGAATAGTATTCCTAACCATTATTACGTATGTTATCTACTTTATAGACTGCAATCACATACACATACTGATCTTTGGAATATCATAGCAAATGGATTATTAAATATAAAGAGATTGAAGTGGAATTCGATCAGATCAAATCGAACACGCACAAGTAGCTGAATTAAGTAACGTTCTTATATTTTTATTGTATTTATCGGATTTAACTGATATATTTCAATATACATTTATTGACATTCGATAACCTTGTTATTATTTTGAAATAATATATTGATTGGTCCACTACAACGTAAACATCAGTTAGCAGTCAAACGCAACGACAACTCTTCGCTTATATCAATACATGCCGACAATTACGGACACACATTTGACCGAAACAATGTGGAAATAATAATTAGTGGGAAAAAAAGTACACTAGGGAATTTGTAGAAGCCTAAAACTCAATAAACACATCTACGTTGACCCAATTTATCAATCAATCAGAAAAATCATTGGTGACATAGGATCAAGAAGCAGATAAAAAGAGGGAAGAAATCAAAGCAAAGGTACAAACAACGACAGGTTTGACGTCAACAACAACCCTTTAGGATTGAGGTTGGCAGAACAAGCTACGGGTCAAACGTGGGGAAATTCGAATGCCTAACTTCTATATCAAGTTTGTGCTGATAAGGTAATTCAGAAGTACAAGTAACGTCTCAAAATCAAAAAACACAGCTAAGAGAAACAAACACCATCACCGCAATTGGTGTCTATATCCCACATTGGTTGATTATAAGGTGGCACTCATAAGTTATTAAAAACGTGAATTAAGGTATTTACCTTAACTGTAGAGAAATTTGAGATATAAATTAGCTTACTTGATTGTAAAGGATTACGCTTGTTATAAAGAAAGCGATTACAGCCACCATCAATAAACAACATAGAGAAAATAACAGCGTCATCCATTTCCGTACAGGGTCTCCCAGGTGTACACCCAATAAAAAAGCAAGGATCGTCACTATGGATGCCACACTAGTAGCAATAATGCAATCCATGCAGTCACCTGGTGGGGTCAGTAACCCAACACCAATATTCATAATGATCAACTGAAAAGTGAATAAGAATGAGCAAAGAATTTTAAAGCAGACGATTTTGAAAAATAACTTAAATGCATCCAGTCATGTGCTGTTCCAAATAACTTCGCCAGAAAGTAAACAGTTCAATTATTTGACTGTATTTCAAGTGCCTTATGTGAAAAATGTGTGAGTTGAAAATAACCATTGAACATATGGTTATAGAATAGGCTTGAAAATCTCATGAACATAACATATCCAGATTTGAAAAACTACGGAAGCAACAGGCAATTTCATCAGCTTAAAAAAACTTCTGATCAATCAACTGATGCATTGCGCATTGCTAAACAAAACGGTATGGATTCGATAATCGAGCAAGTGAATACGTTAACTAAAATTATTGAAACTGATTCAGTTCAGTGCATATGTACATCGAATCTATTCGGAAACATAATACTAGCGATTATTGTAAAAAGGTTTCAGTTATCGGTTCATACGATGCTACATGGTATACACTCAATCTCCAATTTTCTCTTGTCCTCTTCGTTTGAATTTTCACAGGTATGAATGAGTTTCAAACTGCTAAGATTGATTTAGATTCTCAAATTGGCGTATAATTAGTAATCCGTGTTAGAATAAAGTTCGCTAAAATATCAGCCGGAAGCATGAATTTTCAAGATATTTAATTTTCAGTAGTTGATTACAGAATCGAACTCATACAACTCAATGAATGCAAATCGTTTCCATTTAGAGTAACGACATCCATAAAGACGTAGCAACAATATTTAAGATAAAAGATATCATGTTTTACTCACCGTTGAAATAATGTAGATGTTGTTCATCGTAGACGCAGAGTGAAATGTTTTTTTGAACATAATGATGACTGTAAATAGTAGTGATACGAAACTGTAACGTGTAAATGAAGTGTACAACATGATAAACTCAAGTGTTCATTGAGTGTGGTACGAAGCATCAAATTTTTTTTTCAAATATATAGGTGAAATACTTTCAGCAATCCAAACAATCAAAAGTTTTCAATCTATGCAGATAAAAATAGCTAAAATGACAATAAAATCATTCGTCAAGAAACCGTTGAAGAACTCATAATATGTTCATTGCGGAATCTGTTAAAACGGGAAATTTTTCTAGTGGGATAGCTGGACATGATTACCTACCTCATTTGTAGTCCAGCTTTCATTTCATTAATATAACACTAATGATGAAAATGTTTTACAATGATTAGATACAAATAAGATTGTCACGTTTATCAGGTTTCGCGACTTACAATAATGTGAGACCGGAAAAAGGAACAGCTTTCACCCCAACTTCATAACAAAATCTGTTACGTGAATTGTTAGCAAACGTGAATTACCTACATGCACTTCGTTGATATGTCACAGGCGTCATTGTTATTTGCTTCTAACAATAAAACGGAAGCCATGGTTATCATGACTGAAATGTTTCGATTGGATGAATTTGATAATTCCACGTTAAACTGAATTGGCGAAATTTCTAGATGCAAAGAAACGCATGTGTTACATGTGTTACACAGAAATATAAACATTTAATCTAAAACTAGTAATTTCACTATCGAACGTATTTTGACAGATATACATTCGATTACCTGATTTGAAAAAGAGGAAATTATTTCAAAATAGTTGAATAACGCAGTGTTCAAGAATTATGAATGGAAGACAGCTGATAACTTTGATGAATCCAACTGTCTCTCTGACCTTGATGCTATCTATTGACGGATGTTTTAAAAACCGAATTCAAAAATTTAATGTAGTTCAGTTAACTGAAACAATCAAAGCAACAATACCATAAATCAAATCATGAACCCTAAAGCTCGAATGATATAATGATAGTAAAATTAACAAACTCACATCTTTTAGTACAAGCTTTCTCTTAATAAGATTCACTATAATCTCAAAAATATATTGTCCAATACGACCATAACTTAACAATACATGTTGATTGATCAGTGAATACTGAAATTTAGACTAAATAACGGTCAATCAACTCACTGTGAAACATTTAAAACTATAATCAAGTTTGAAGTACAGTCAACTTGATCAAAGATTACCTGATAACACTTTGAAATATTTAAGATGAACTATCCTTATATCCACTTGAGCTCATAATTCAAAGTACAGAATGAATGAATGTTAAGAAAAATCATGAAAACTTGACATATGTTTAGTCATCAATTTCTGCACACCATTAAATTTCTCTTGTACATATTCGTATGTGGTGACGATTTGAGTCAGTCAACGAAGAAACGTGAATTAAAGATTCCTATCTGTGGACACGAATCAATAATGTGTGACTGTGAAAGGATCAGTATTGATGTTTAATTTTATCAAGGCTAACTGATGGTGTTGAATCTGTCTCACTTTGTCTTACTGATAAACACGTTCCACGGACTTATTTAAGCCAATACTGAAGTGTGTAAACAAACTTTGGGTGATATCAGTACATATACCATTTATCTGTATCATTGAATTCGAATAATGTATTGTTACTATAAGTGATTCGAATGACATTTTTTCAATAAGGTAAAATAATAATAAAATATGTTACTTTTTCGAACTTTATTCACGTTTTACATTGCCATGTTTGTAGAAATATTGTGAAATTGCAACAGTTTCAAAGCAGACTCTGCCTTGAGACCTAATATAGTTACTCTCAATAATAGGCTGCTCTTACTTCTGTTCAACGTACTTATCCCATAAAGGAAACAAACATGCTTCAAAAGAACAAGAGAAATCTAGTCCATATCTGCTTGGAGATAACAGTTTGATTGAAAATAAAAAAGAATATTTCATGAACATTTGTGGTAATATATAAATTTATTAAAGGATCTGAAAGGTAACACATATTTTTGATGTACAATTCTAATGAAATACCTTTATCATTTGTATAATATAACTAACTGTTTGTTAGCAATAATTTATTCTATCACTATACCCAAAATGATTCGATAAAATGTTATACGTTTCTTATGGTGTCTCACTTCATTCAAACAAATGTTTTGAATTTTTGATTGTGAGCATTGTTTCTGATGTGTTTCACTAGTTCATTTTAGTTTCAGACGTCCATCATTCTTGAGAATGTCTTAGTTACTTTCCTAATGCATGCAAACCTTTATGCCCCAGAGTTACCTAATACAACACTGACGCTTCCTTAATATGTTTTGTTGCAATCTTAAACGACCTTTTGTTTTTTTTTTAAAATTACGTTTTATGATATGATAGATCATTTCAGTAGTGTCATCCAAACCTTTGAAATGTTATCTTGTTCACGCAATTGAAAGCATCTGTTTTTCAACGAATTAGTCAAAAACAGATAACTTTCATTAGATGTCATTTAAATAATGATCTTTAGTGTTATTTGCAGTTTTGTCATCATATAAACTGAATCCTAGTCTATCGAGTCTGATATTCCCTAAGTTAAATATCTACAAATCTTTGATTCCGTTTATCAATACTATGTCCAGGACGATTTTTGACTATCAGAGTTGAATTACGTGTTCGTAGTTCTCTCACCAGCTGAGATATCCTATTTCGGATGTACAAATATCAACGATATATGATATAATTTGTATTGTATAACTAATACACATAACTTCTAATCTCAATACTTTTTCAACGTTCTGTTTAGTCGATGCGCGTATTCCGATAAACAAGATCAATAATATATATTGATTTTTGAAAAAAAACATGAATTTAAAATCGATCATGCTCGATGTGAAGGCAATCACTCACTAATTTGCACTAGATCTCTTTCAAATGTGTGGTGTAACACATTTCCTCAAATTGACCGATAAAGCTTATTCACCTTCTTCACCAAATCAAAACCATCGGCTGAATTCACATTTGATCTTGTACATTCGTGAATTTTAACTAAATTTTGGATTTTGATAAAATGTTTTTCTAAAATATTAAAAATTGAAGAATTGCTAGACTTTCAATATATCTTTGATGCAACCATTATTGAACTTAACGTGATGTTATGCATTCTTGAGATGCAAGTTTCATACGTCACATCAAAAGATGACGCCATGTGAAAAAATTTGAAGTGTTACTTTCAGGTTATGACTGATATCAGAACTAATTTCTTTATACTGTGAAGCAAAATAGGACCTACTACAAGCTAAGTTCATAATCCTTGTAATGAAAACCTTTCATAAAATCTATCGTTAAATATAGAGCGTTCAGATACCTCAACGACTGAAAACTGTTTTCTGACACAGCAGCGATAATGAACCTATCAACAGTTTCCGGTTGTTACATCATTCATATAATCACAATGGTACTCTACCTGTTTGATACCGATGCAGACGTTGTCTTTCCTACATTGTAAAGAAATTATCCCTATCTTATTATACAGACAGAAAATTGTATTTCGATCACTAATGTCGACAATAGGTTTGGTTTTTCTTACATCTATACTGCGTGTATTGCGTATACAAAATTTCCTATCAGGTTTTTATTTGCATGAACAGGTCATGGCTGTTATTAGTCATATATTTGATAGAACACGATGATTTATTAATCAACAAAGGGAAACGAATTTAAGTTGTCTGTATAGTTACAGACAAATGAAATTTTGGAGCTCAATAAACGATCTTGGTAATTTCACCCAATTCTTATTTGTATATTTCACCTGTCACGTCGTATTGTTCAGCAAAAAGTGTCACTATTTGTCAACGAATCATTTCTCGAATATTTTTGAGTGTGTTGTTTTAAGTATACCTTATACAATTTACAGATATGTATTTGACTGAACGTATGAATTCAAGTGAACTCACGTTTATTGCAATCCCAGTAAATCGTAGTGTTCTTTTGTATTGATGTGTTATGCTTCATCAAAAAACATCAACCGAAACTATCATCAGAAGCGAAATCAAGCACAGAAACAAATAAACGCATGATCCTACCATGCATCAAAGACATATCGGAGCATACTACTCGACAACTGAAACCTTTTTGAATAGTTGTTGCAGAAAAACCAACAAAATCACTTCAATCAATCTTCGAATTTCACGTGTCCTCGCTGACTCTCTTCCATTTACGGAAAACAATCCACTTTCGGGATAATTTATCATCTCCAAAGCCTTAAAAAGTTGTCTCCATTCATTGGTTGACAATCTGAAAACATTTTCGGGCATACGGAACCATTCCAAGTCAGAACCATTGCGCGGTAGGTCTAGCTACCTCATTCAACTGCTCTATTTCTAGTTGCTTCAGCAGCATACATACATTCACTCACTCACAAACACAGGACTTGTGGACAAGTTACTGGATACACGCAAACTTACTTACTAAAACGGTCAATGGTAAAGTTGCGATTTTGGAGTACTTTCAGGCTCTATTCCTTGTAGTTTTATTATAAAGTACTAAATCTCTTCTTTCCCAAACCTCTTTTTGTATATCTTGTATTCTAATTATCTCGGTATTCACTTCCTAATCTACCTAGCCACATCAAATGTTGTGAGAGCCGGCCTAGATATGTGAGACAACAACAGAGAGGCAAAAATGTACTCACACAACTGATAGGTAAACTCGGTCAACTACCTCCGACTCAAGATGTGAGTTAAACAACCGCGCAGGCAAAAACCTGCAGAGGCCAGTTCCCTCAGAACTGGCCGACTCGGTTTAATTGACCTGTCTGAAAACCAGGGATTGCAATAAACGTGAGTTCACTTGAATTCATACGTTCAGTCAAATACATATCTGTAAATTGTATAAGGTATACTTAAAACAACACACTCAAAAATATTCGAGAAATAATTCGTTGACAAATATTGACACTTTTTGCTGAACAATACGACGTGACAGGTGAAATATACAAATAAGAATTTGGTGAAATTACCAAGATCGTTTATTGAGCTCCAAAATTTCATTTGTCTGTAACTATACAGACAACTTAACTTAGTTTCCCTTTGTTGGTTAATGAATCATCGTGTTCTATCAAATATATGACTAATAACAGCCATGACCTGTTCATGCAAATAAAAACCTGATAGGAAATTTTGTATACGCAATACACGCAGTATAGATGTAGGAAAAACCAAACCTATTGTCGACATTAGTGATCGAAATACAATTTTCTGTCTGTATAATAAGATAGGGATCATTTCTTTTCAATGTAGGAAAGGCAACGTCTGCATCAGTAACAAACAGGTAGACAACCATCGTTATCATATGAATGATGTAACAACCGGAAACAGTTGATAGGTTCATTATTGCTGCTGTGTCAAAAAACAGTTTTGAGTCGTTAAGGTATCTGAACGCTCTATATTTAGCGATAGATTTTATGAAAGGTTTTCATTACAAGGATTATGAGTTAAGCTTGAAGTAGGTCCTATTTTGCTTCACAGTATAAAGAAATTAGTTCTGATAACAGTCATAACCTGAAAGTAACACTTCAAATTTTTTCAGATGGCATCATTTTTTGATGTGACGTATGAAACTTGCATCTCAAGAATGCATAAGATCACGTTAAGTTCAATAATGGTTGCATCAAAGATATATTGAAAGTCTAGCAATTCTTCGATTTTTAACATTTTGGAAAATTTTTTTATCAAAATACAAAATTTAGTTAAAATTCACGAATGTACAAGATCAAATGTGAATTCAGCCGATGGTTTTGATTTGGAGAAGAAGGTGAACAAAGTTTATAGGTCAATTTGAGGAAATGTGTTACACCACATATTTGAAAGAGATCTAGTGCAAATTAGTGAGTGATTGCCTTCACGTCAAGCTTGATCGATTTTAAATTCATGTTTTTTTTGAAAAATCAATATATATTATTGATCTTGTTTTTCGGAATACGCGCATCGACTAAACAGAACGTTGAAAAAGTATTGAGATTAAAAGTTATGTGTATTAGTTTTACAATACAAATTATATCATATATCGTTCATATTTGTACATCCGAAATAGGATATCTTAGCTGGTGAGATAACTACAAACACGTCATTCAACTGTGATAGTCAGGAATCGTCCTGGACATAGTATTGATAAACGGAATAAAAGATTTGTAGATATTCAACTTAGGGAATATCAGACTCGATAGCATGGGATTTAGTCTATATGATGACAAAACTGTGAATAACACTGAAGATCATTTAAATGACATCTAATGAAACTAACCTTGTTTTTGAAAAATGCGTTGAAAAACAGATTCTTTTAATTGCGTGAACAAGATAATATTTCAGTGGTTTGAATGACACTACTGAGATGATCTATCATATCATAAAACATAAGTTTCAAAAAATAAAATGGAAGGTCGTTTAAGACTGCAACGAAACATATCTAGGAAGCGTCTGTGTTATATTAGGTAACTCTGGGGCATAAAGGTTTGTGTGCATTAGCAAATGATGAACTTCTGAAACTAAAATGAACTACTGAAAAACATCAAAAACAATGTTCACAATCAAAAAGTCAAAATCTTTGTTTGGATGAAGTGATACACCATACGAAACGTATAACATTTTATCAAATCATTTTGGGTATAGTGATAAAATAAATTATTAATAACAAACAGTTAGTTATATTATACAAATGATAAAGGTATTTCAAGGGAATGGTACCTTAAAAATGTGTGTTAACTTTCAGATCGTTTAATAAATTTATATATTACCACAAATGTTCATGAAATATTCTTTTTTATTTTCAATCAAACTGTTATCTCTAAGCAGATATGGACTAGATTTCTCTTGTTCTTTTGAAGCATGTTTGTTTTTTTATGGGATAATACGCTGAACAGGAGTAAGAGAAGCCTATTATTGAGAGTAACTTTATTAGGTCTTAAGGCAGAGTCTGCTTTGAAACTGTTGCAATTTCGCAAAATTTCTATAAACATGTTAATGTAAAACGTGAATAAAGTTTGAAAAAGTAACATATTTTATTATTATTTTACCTTATTGAAAAAAAGTCATTCGAATCACTTATAATAACGATAAATTATTCGAATTCAATGATACAGATAAATAGTATATGTACTGATATCACACAACGTTTGTTTCCAAACATCAGTATTGGCTTGAATAAGTCTCAGGAACGTGTTTATCAATAAGACAAGGTGAAACAGATTCAACACCATCAGTTAGCCTTTGTGTAATTTAACATCAGTACTGATCCTTTCACAGTCACACATTATTGATTCCTGTCCGCAGATATGAATCTCTAATTCACGTTTCTTCGTGGACTGACTCAAATCATCACCACATACGAATAAGTACAAGTGACAACTAAAGGTGTGCAGGAATTGAAGAAGAAACTTATGTCGAGTTTTCATGATATTTCTTTACATTTCTTCATTCTGTACTTCAAAGTATGAGCTCAGGTGGATATAAGGATAGTTCATCTTATATATTTCAAAGTGTTTGCAGGTAATCTTTGATCAAGTTAACTGTACTTCAAACTTGATTATAGTTTTAATTGTTTCACAGTGAGTTGATTGGCCGCTATTTAGTCTAAAGTTCAGTAATCACTGATCAATCAACGTGTATTGTTAAGTATTTGGCGTATTGGACTATATATTTTTGAGATCGTAGTGAATCTTATTAAGAGTACGCTTGTACTGAATGATTTGAGTTTGGTAATTTTCTATCAATATATCATTCGAACTATAAGGTTCATAATTTGATATAAGGTATTGCTGCTTTGATTGTTTCAGTTTACTGAAGTGCATTAAATTTTCGAATTCGGTCAGTCGATATGGTCAGAGAGACAGTTAGATTCACCAAAGTGATCTGCTGTCTTCCATTCATAATTCTTCAACAGTGCATTATTCAATGATGTTAAAATATTTTCGTCTTTTTCAAAACAGGTACTCGATTGTATATCTGTCAAAATACGTTCGATAGTGAAAGTACTTGTTTAGGATTATATGTTTATATTTCTCTGTAACACATGTAACACATGCGTTTTTTTTGCATCTAACAATTTAGCCAAGTCAGTTTAACGTGGAATTATCAAATTAATCCATTCGAAACATTTCAGTCATGATAACCATTGCTTCCGGTTTATTGTTAGAAGCTGATAACAATGACGTATGTGACCTATCAACGAAATGCATGTGAGTAATTTACGTTTGCTCACAATTCACGTAACAGATTTTGTTATGCAGTTTGGGTCAATCCTGTTCTTTTGTCCGGTCTCACATTACTGTAAGTCGCAAAACCCGATAAACCTGAGAGTCTAATTTTTTAATTAATCATTGTAAAACATTTTCATCATCGGTGTTATATTATTGAAATCATAGTTGAACTACAAATTAGATAGTAAGTCATGTTCAGGTATCCCACTAGAAAAATCTTCTGTTTTAAATGATCATGATTCCGCAATGGACATATTAAGAGTTGTTCCACGGTTTCTCGATGACTGCTGTCGTTGTCATTTTCAGTTATTTTTAGTTAGTTATTTATATCTGAATAGATTGAAAACCTTTAATTGTTTGGATTGCTGAAAGTTTTTCACATATATATTTCAATAAAATTTTTGATGTTCGTAGTACACTCAATAAACACCTAATTTTATCTTGTTGTCTAATTTATTTACACGTTACAGTTTCATATCACTACTATTTACAGTCATCATTATGTTCAGTAAAATATTTCACTCTGCGTCTACGAAGAACAACATCTTCATTATTTTAACGGTGAGTACAACATAATATCTTTAATCTTGAATATTGTTGCTACGTCTTTATGGATGTTGTTACTCTAAGTGGAAACGATTTGCATTCATTTTGTTCCACGAGTTCGATTCAGTAGTCAACTGCTGAAGATAAAATATCTTGAAAATTCATGCTTCTGGTTGATTCCTAAGCAAATTTTATTTTAACATAGATTACGATTTATACGCCTATCTGAGAATTTAAAGCAATCTGAGCTATTTGAGAGTCATTGATAACTGTGAAATGGATTATGGTCAAATGAAGATGACAGGAGAAGGTTAGAGATTGAGTGTATATCATGTAGCATCCTATGAACAGATAGCTGAAACCTTTTAACAATAATCGCTAGTATTAAATTTCCGAATAGATTCGATTTACATGTGCAGTGAACTGAATCATTTTCAATAATTTTAGTTAACGTATCCACTTGCTCGGTTATCGAATCCATATCGTTTTGTTTAGCAATGCGTAATTCATCATTTGATAGATCAGAATTATTTTTCAAGCTGATGAATATGCCTTTTGCTTTTCAAATTTCGATGTGTTATGTTCATGAGATTGTCAAGCCTATCCTATAACCATGTGTTCAACGCTTATCTTCAACTCACACATTTTTCACATAAGGCAGTTAAAATACACTCAAAAATTGAACTTTTAACTATCAGGCGAGGTATTAAGAAACAACACATGACTGGATGTAAATACGTTACTCTTTTGAAGTCGCATGCTTTAAAATTTCGCCCATCATAAACCATTACATTTCTTATTCACTATTCAGTTGATCCTTAAGAATATTGGTATTGGGTTACTGACCCCTCCAGGTGATTAGATGGATTGCTTTATTGCTACTGCTGTGGCATCCATATTGACGATCCTCGCTATTATATTGGGTGTAAACCTGGGAAACTCTGTACGGAAATGGATGACGCTGTTATTTTCCTTATGTTGTTTATTGCTGGTGGCTGGAATCGCTTTCTTTATTACAAGCGTAATTCTTTACAATCAAGTAAGATGATTTGATATCTCAACTTTCCCTACAGTTAAAATAAATTTAGCTTGATGTAAATACCTTTACGTTTTTAATTACTTCTGACTGCTGCCATATTATCAAGAAGTGTGGGATAGACACACTAGTTGTGGTGATGATGTTCGTTTCTCTGAGCTATTTATTTTATTATGGGGTATTCCTTGTACTTCTGAATAACATCATCGACACAAACCTCCCATATAATTGAAGCTTTCGAATTTTACCACGCCAACCTCAATCTTGATTGATTGTTGTTGACTTCAAACCTGTCGTTTTTTGCACCTTCGTTTTGTTTGCATCCGCCTTTTGATCTGTTTCTTGATCCTGTGTCACCAATGATTTTCCTGATTTATTGATAAATTAGATCAATGTCGATCTGCTTGTTGATAATGAAGCTTCTACAATTTCCCTGGTGTACTTTGTCTCCCTCTTGATTAGTATTTTCACATTATTTCAGTCAAATGTGTGTCCATCATGATACGCGTGTATTGATATAAGTGAAGCGTTGTTGTGGCGTTTGCCTGCTTATGGGTGTTCATGTAAACCTAGCTGAAGGGGCCGTCCACTTTGTCTAATGTTGTGTTTTTCACAGTTTGAGATATTATCTCGTAGATGATATTTGGTTTTCGTTCCTTTGTCATTTTGCCTTCTGGTCTACATACGATTGATTGAAGCGATTCTGTTTGTTTGTGTAATACACCTATGACAAATAGTTTCAGTAATCGTTCTGTAGGGTCCGATATGTCTTTGATGTTTGGCAGGATGATCCGTCTATTGGTTACTTTGCTTGATGAGTTGTCTTCCGAAAAACATGAGTTTCTATTTTTCCTAGTTAATTCTGGTGATTATTACATCCAGTAATGATAGGCTGTTGTTTGATTCCTTTTCCATCGTGAATTTGATGTCATCAAAGACGATGATTAGAGCGAAGACACATTGCAACACAAACGTAGCATTAAAAAAGAGGAAAAACACCGAGTGACTTTCTTTCAAAAGAACGGCTATCCATGCAACTTCATCAAAAAACATCAACCAAAACCATCATCTGAAGCGAAATCAAGCACAGAAACAAATGAACGCATCATCCTGCCAAACATCAAAGACATATCGGAGCATACAGAACGAGTACTGAAACCATTTGGAATAGGTGTATCACATAAAACAACAGAATCACTCCAACCAATCCTATGTAGACCAAAGGAAAAAATCACAAAGCAACAAAAACAAAATATCATCTACCAAATAAACTGCTCAAAGTGTGAAAAACTCGACATAGGACAAAGTCGACGACCTCTTCACCTATATTTACGTAAACATCCGTTAGCAGTCAAACGCCACGAAAAACAGTTCGCCCATATCAATAAACACTGACAATTATGGACACATATTTGATTGGAACAATGTGGAAACACTGGGTAGGGGAAAGACAGAGAACACCAACGAATTTTCGAAAGCTTGTCAATCAGGTCAATCAGCAGTCAACAAGCAAGTCGATATTGACCCAATATATCGACTAATCAAGACAATCATTGGTGACACAGGATCAAGAAACAGATCAAAAGGCGGATGCAATCTGAATCGCTGTACTTTATTTCATATCCTGTGTGTATATTTATTGACGTGTGAGATAATATGAGAGCATTACGTAAACAGTTCTCAATTTCCGTACCCACTAGAATAAATGTATGTTATTGATTTATAAAATTCCTGTCAAGACAGCTTTTTTCGAATGATTGGTAACCGGAGTTATTGTTCGATCCGTTGTAATACATACATCAAATAACGCGTAAATAATACGTGACGAAGTCTTACAATCGTTTTTGATATACACTTTTCTTTTACGTTTCTTATCAAGACAAATACGGATAAGTGAAAAAAGTGAGCTATTTCGTTGTATTACCAGGTCTCATGAACAAGATGTGAAGTTATATTCCGTCCACAATGTGAACATGAAATTACATATACTCCTACTTGAAACCATTCAATAATTTCGTAGTCAAAGCACTCAGTATGTCTGCGGATGTATGATGACTTAATTAGTTTCTAAATGATTTCAATTGAAAATGTGTTTTCTCTTTGTTCCAGATTATATTTGCAGTTCTGTCGGTGATTTGTTGGTGTGGGGAAATATTTATAGTAAGTTTCTTATGAACCTTCGATTTTTGACATGCGTAACTGTCCATGTCATTCATTGACAAATATCGTAAAAAAAGGTAGAAACTATAACTTCGAAGCATTTGCACAATTAACGCAATGCGTTTAACAGAATCATTTATGAAACATCGGGATTTGAAATTTCATTTGTTCCAATATCATAAAATGAAGGCTTGAATATTAGGCAGTAAATAGTGACCACTTGATATTTCGTTTGTTTCTTTTGTCAACGAATTGGATGCCCCCTTGTTTGAATGATGTAAAATTACCATTTCATATAAAATTCGTCTCTAAATATCTTTAGTTTTTACACATTTGAAATCAATAATCAATCATCATTGTTAGACCACCATTAGAAACCTGGAAGCACCGGACGGCCGTTTCGTCCTAGTATGGGACTCCTCAGCAGTGCGCATCCACGACTCCTGCTCCTCGCAGGATTCGAACCCGGGACCTTTGGCATTGTAGGCGAACGCCTTACCATCGGACCACTGCGCCGGCATCCAACGGTGTTAATGTCTAACTCTGATTGATCTAGGGATTTTGCGCGACCTCACCCATTTGTCTTTGGTAGTTACTGCCTACACCCGACAGGGTTGAACTCCACTGGTCACGTCTTCTCAACTAGAACTCCGAGAATTTCCTCACGAAGCTAGTCACTAGTGAGCACTGTTACATTATATTGGGGCACAGTTTTGGAGGTTTGCGTTTTTACACATTTGAAATCATCTTAAGTTTCATCAAATCATAATGAAAACTTCAAATTCTAATTTGTAGACTGATCATTATTAATTTGAATATTACAGGTGATTTCAATTACAACATATTACTTGATGAAACATTGCAAATCAGAAGATTACTCTACATTACATAGGACTTTGCTATCTGCGTTGGAATTCCTAGTTTTGTTGATGATTTCACAAGTTCATGAAAACATTTTCTACTATTGTCATCCGAAAAGCAAACCTTGTAAGCATTGACAATTATGATTGATTATTCTTTGTTTCGATAAGTTTACCTCTCTTCTTTTCTGTTCATTTGTGTTTTTAATTTCATATTGCATACACAGTAATTTGATGGATATTTGTCTGAATTTCAGATTTTCTTTGAAATGTATCATATAGGATATGGAGAAAATTTTATTCATCTTCTTATCACTGTATTGTTATCCGGGAGACATTAGTACTTTTCACCGACTAATAAATAAGTCACAATTAGGATTACAGTCCAACAGATTATTTGAAGCTGTGAGACATCTGCTCTTGATGTCATTCACGAGATTTGGGCTCTGTCGAATACCTGATATAAAGTGGATTATACTTACCTATCAGTGAACAAAACAAGATGATTCATGACACGACCATTTCTTATTCACAGGATGGTACCAATGATTATACTCTACAGAAACTATCAAACATTATGAAAAATGTGGCGACCGAGTGCTATGATGTCTTAAGGTTTCCATTTTTGTTCTCATCTTCTCACTTTCATCCGTTATTCAACCTCAACATTATGTTGAAATCCACGGAACAGTCAAGTCATATTTATGCTCTCTACGTGTACGAGACTTTAAAGAGCATCTCGGTTGCAGGTAACCTGAACGCTATACGCGTGAAACATACAGGTAGCAACACTGAAGTTACTGTTGCACAATTTTGCAAAACCGCCGTCTAATTTTAAGTGGACCTTGAATATAACTGGTTGTACAGTAATAATGGTGATATTGACAACAAAATTTTGAAAATGTGCTAACGATGAAGAATCTAATATTTTGGTATTAAAAGTGCGAATACGTAGAGAATAATAATAGAAGAGTAAGTATCGCGTTGTGTTTAGTTTGTAATGATGTGTATACTACTGGAGATCGTTCAAAACTGACTTCTTGTTGGCTTTTTTACTATTCAGAAGACATAACACATACCCAAATAACACGCATTGTATTCGAACGCAAATATCCATGTCGATGTAATAATATATATAGGTGTAGAGATCGCAACTATTCAGACAGTTGTAAATGAGGCGAATCATCCTATTTGGTTTATATTCAGATAGCTTCAAACACTAAAGCTCGAAAACACTCTAAAATTTCTCTACTGATTTTTAATGCGAGACTCATTAAACAACAATCCATCGTCTGTATGTACGTCCAAACTAGCACGGGTTAACCCCTATTGAATGAAGAAAACAAAACAGTGAACCAGCAGAGGTATGCTGCATTGATCCCTTGAAAATGGAGAGAGAGACGTCACTAAAATGGTAAACTATCATGTCACAATATCCAATAACGGCCAGAACTTTTCGTGGTGGGAGATGTGATTTTAAGGTCAAGTGACCGATCCACGAAATAAATCCAAAATAAAGCTATTTATCAAATGAGTTCAGGGGATACAACATCACCAAAACCACTCTCTTGTTTCAAAGCATGTGGAAATATGGTCGACGTGCATCCTGATTGTCATTCAACGCTGTCTGAAAGGATACATTCGGGAACGGTTAATGGCTTGTGAATGTGTCTCTCCTCGCGGAAGGCTTGCTCGTTGGTTGAAGGTATCAAGCAGGATGCTCAGAGGAAGAATTTACGCTTCTGAATGACGATCTTGGGCTACTTACTGACGTCATTAGGACGGTCCCGAAAATAGCACACTATTGTGACACAGTACCAAATAACGGCCAAAGATTTTACTGGTGGAAAATTCGATTTCAAGGTCAACTGATCGGTTCATGAAATGAAACGAAAATAAAAATATTTATCAATCGGCTTCTGAGGGTTAAACAACCTTGACAATCATTTACAGTATTTGTCCTAAAGAAGAATCAACTGTTTTTCTGAATTACCAAGATCAATTATAAGTCATTGGTCACTTGCTGAAAAGTCTTCATTAAGATCATCAACTTTTGTGAAAATACAATGTTTATGATTACTTTAATAATTTTTTTTTAAACTAACGGTGGCAGTACATAGAAAACAATTTATATATACTTGATGACGGAATCTTAATCTGAATTGACTGATTTTTTCTCCAGCATTCAGTGAACAGAAGTATTAGCATTTTGTTAATTCAGTGTACCGCATACACTGTTCAATAAAAGTTTTACTGCATACGCACT
The DNA here is from genome assembly GCA_944470395.2 of Schistosoma turkestanicum. Taxonomy (NCBI): domain Eukaryota; kingdom Metazoa; phylum Platyhelminthes; class Trematoda; order Strigeidida; family Schistosomatidae; genus Schistosoma; species Schistosoma turkestanicum. Next base: position 28,865,710 of record OX103976.1, read on the forward strand.
GATGATAAGAATTTTTTTCGCTGTAGTAAACGTTTCACTCATAGATATATGTTCTTGTTTGTTGTACCTTTATATAAGAAATTTAAAAAAAATATGGTTAGATCGTGTTAGCAGCTAACGAACAACGGTATTTGCTTCTTTACAGTAGCCACACCTTGTTTCAGTCAGAAAAAATATTTTCACCACAGGGTTGAAGAAGTTGCAGAAAAAATTTCCAATTTATCTACGACAACATAGTGACTGTCACTAGACGGTATTGAGAACGCTGTTAGAAACTGAACCTAATGAACATTTGTTATTTTTCACGAAATTGTTACATTGATAATAATGTGTTTCAAGGATAAGGATGAATGAATTTATGAATTCCAATCTAATAATTTGTTATTCACATATCAACGTCTGATGCAGTAATCAAACATTATATTGTAAATTACTATACTCTTGATCGATGTTACCTTTTACAACTACTGTTAAGCACCATTTCTGCATTCATAGGTCTCAACATTCCCAAGGCAGTGACACTATTGGCACATAACGACGCGTCACAATCGAAAAACAGCAGTAAGATAGGTTTTGAAGAATATAGAAACCTGTGAATATTTATGCAGCATCATGGATGTACAATGCGAATTTGATGAGCATTGAATATGGAAGATAAGCAAGAGACATTATTCAGTTCTCAAAGTGAGGAGCATATCAAAATCAGTAAAGATGCCAACATATATGACTGAAAATCTTATATACAACCAAAAAAACGTTTTCGGATGTATGTGGCAAAAACCTTGATTTCCAATGTAGCCGTTATTAACAAAATAAACGCGTTAATAATTAGCAGTCTTCTAACATTACTTAACATTATTCAACCTGATAGTATAAGCGTCAACATAGTTTTGAAAGAAACAATTCAGATTGCAACATACGTAAAATTTACATGATAATTCATTGATTCTCTCACTTATTATCTAACCTAATTGAGTTAGAAGATGATTTCTTTGTTTAGGATTTCAAAGCATCCGCACGTACTTGATGATCATGTTCACTGTCCCTCAAACTGAAAACAGTTTCAATTGTTTCACACAAGGTCACAAATAAATACATTGACATATAGATAAAAATTTAGTCAGATAGACAGTCTGATGAAACACAGTGATAGGCTGACATCCGATGATGATTCTTCGCACGCAGCATTACTCGATGATGTGTAACTACAATCACGTTCTTCGAAACATAAATTCAAATTTGTATATGTCAACAGTCACTTGACAATGAAAGTAAAAGTTTTAAACTATTTGTTCATATTTCTGTAATACATCTTGTCATTTTGCTCATTTGCGGTACCGTACAACTGTTGAATTTGTCAAATCTGAATTATTTCAACCGACAAAGGCACGGCTAATCTAATGACAATAAAGCAATTTTATTTATTCTCATGCGTGTAACTTTATGATATTTTCTAACAATTCACGCTCCTCGTAATAGACTTTGTCGGGTCTTGCTTTAGTATCCAAGCGATTTGTTTGATCTTACTTTAATATAAGTCATAAAACCTTGAAAAACCTGAGAATCTCATTTTACATATTCATTGCCAATAATTCACGTTATGAGTGAAATATCCGCCGCAAGAGGTGATTCCAAAGAAATCTTTTTGAAGAATCCTGGTAAAAACGGGTTTTACCCAGACTGATGATTACTGTGAAATGAACAATTTCTGTTTTGTTCGACAAATACTCACGGACTGTCTATTTTAGTTATTTTTCTCAAATACGCATGTAAAAACGGTAATTGTTTTTCGAATATTTATTTTTGGAAGTTTTTGATTCAAGTTCATCATCATCTTCGAGAGAAACCTATTTACAGCTGGTGTATCTGTTTTATGCCTACGTTGTTTTCAAAAGTTCATGTATGTTTGTTGCATTTTCAATGTTATCTGTGAACAAAGTATTCGCTGTTTTTGCAAACTCAGTGACTGGATATTTCATAATAAACAAACTGAACATTTATAAGGTTAATGAAACTAATAACTGTCCACCTTAAAAATTAGAAAAAGAGCATGAACAATTATCCTCCAGTAATTGAATCAATCGAGTAATTGCTGCTTATGTGGAATCCATATTACCGATTCTCGCTTTTTTATTGGGTTAGAGATCGATCACATTGTGAACATAAATTTATTTCAGATCTGACTTCATATACTGCATTACTGTTTTCTTTATAGCACCCAGCATATTTGAGGAAATAAATGTTCAATGGTTTGAAACAGGAAATATTTCTCTCGTTGGTTTAGACAATACTTATTGAATTTCGTTGATTATTTGTTGTAGTGAAATGTTTATTTCTAATTTAATTATCGACTAATGAATTCCCACATATTTAAATGTTTTGGTACATTGTGCATGAGTCTACGTGGGTCTGTTCTTAATGTGCAGGTTCATGTTTATTGTATAAGTCAGCTTTGCGAAAATGATCCAAACAACACACATTTAAAAATGGCTTACCAAAAAAAGTAAACAGGTCTTTAAACAAAACTGGCGAATCCATAATCAAAATTATTTGAGATGAGTGTTCGTCGCAAGTGCACGTCAACGACTTAATTATTACATATCGCACGTGAACTCTCAAACTCTGTTCACCGACCTGGAAAACCAAGCCTAAAATATTTAACTAAACTCAGGACATGATTTCGCTCGTTCATCAATCTTTGTTTTCTGTTTGCAAAATCCTCAAATTTAACAAGTTCCAACTCAGCTGAATACAATTTCTTACTACAATTCAAGAAATATATTTCTGAAGCTAGATAGTGATATTCAAATGATTGATGACAGTCTGAATTTGTGTAACAGTCGAGGCGTAAACGCAACCTAATTATGACAAGTGAGATAAAGAGATCAGTCGTGTTAGAAACGCTTACACTCTTTTATAGAAAAGTGAGTTGACTAGCTGTATTATTTTAGAAGCGCTCACTTGATATGTGCATGCATGTCAATTAATAAATTAAAAATTTGCCGAATGATATAAAATGAAAAAGAATTTTTTTTCGTTCTGGATTGCATCCGCATTTCTGTCGTAGATTTTTTCATGTAGTGCAATGTTTATTGTAAGTTACTCATGAACAATTGAGTCTACGCATATTACAGTGTCTGTCTACATTATTCATCGTCACATATCGTATTAGAGAAAGTTTATGCAATGCATTCTCCAGGAACGTTTTCAAGGGTTTAAAAGTGGAAACGTCGTTAGTCCCGATATCTTAATATGAAGGCTTGAACTTCAAGTGTTAAATAACGAAAGTAAAATATCATTTTATAAAAATAATAAAACTATTAAGTTAATTGTAATTCGGTTTGTTTTAATTATGTGACAATACTAGACCGTTCACAGTTCATCCATAAGTATCTTAGGTTTCAATACATAAATCTGACGTACTCAACAGTTCCTCGTTTGTGAACGCTCAACCCGTTTATCACTGAGGTAGCTAATCTTAGAGTCAATATTTAACCTCAATCATTTCACATTTTTGCATTAGCGACCTCATTTTTTTTTCGTTGAACGGCAGCTTCTGACGTAACACGTTGTAGAGTATTGAAGATGATATATGAAGAGTAGTCCAAACATAAGGCGTTTTCAAGGATAAATTTACCGAATGACCAGTCTAGATAATACCTTAACTTCATATGTATTGTAGAAAACATCGTGTGCTGCTGATTACGCGGAAACTGTGATCGGAACTATACAAAATATACTGTTTTGCTGATTATTATGATTAGTTAGAAAAATACCATTAAAATATGTTGAGATCTTGTTCAAGGACAATCAAAAACAAGATGTTAACGTTCATGACAGTTGCAGGAGCCACCCTTGAGTTTCAGTATTGAGAAGCACAATTTTGCTGATTTCACTAAAGTATTTGACTGCCGTTCTTCCTCCAGACCGATGGAAGTTGCTACTTTGACGTGATGGTCCTACATGTTTATCTTGATGACCCTGGAACTGATGCCTGGAACTTATGTTCTTGAACGTTCAACCATGCCAGGCAGGTCAATGAGAGAACGATGAGACTAAAAGCAGCTACTCAAGGTCTGAGGGCGAAGTCGTACTATTGACTGCAAAGCGTTGTGAGAAAAGTGAGGTGTTTCTTCGGGACAACCAGCATATGCAGCGATACTGTCTTCTCAAAAGGAAGGTAGCGTTAGAAAAAGGCGACCCTGGAAATGTCACACCTCACCCGAACACACGGATTTCCGTCTCCGGCGATAAAAGTGCTCACTAAGGGCTTATAAGTGCGGAGCTAATACTCAAGGAACCCTGAATAAAAAAGCGGTGCGTGAACGGTCTCAAGCACTTGTTCCCTGTTCTCTGCTGTAAGGCACTCAAGTCTCTTAAACACCATTCTATCTTGATTTACAGGTCTCTCAAGAAACACGTTTCCAAGGTGGGGGCATACGAGAAATGACAACCGCCCTCATACGCGTAGCTGCACGAGAGATCAAATTTGTCCAAAACTAATCGTTTCCCCACCCCTCAATATATCACTTTTCTCTACGACTTAGTCATGTCGCTTTCCATTAGGTCACTGTGCCGCTAAGGCTAACGATGAGAGTTCACGAATCGTTGTTCCTGGTTTATTTATAACCCGTTGTAAATTACATGTTGGAGCCTTTGCTGTATTGACATTGTTTCAAATAAGGCAACAGGCTTTATTATCTCGCTGAATCCATGTGTGCTGCGTCTCCGAAACGCGCACACAGGATCCGAAAAGCATCATTCACTTGACTCCACCAAGCAATTCGATTTACCTCTCGTGTATCCGGTGTCCGTGATGTTGCTTCAAGAGGTATCGCTAGTTCAAATATAGCATGCAGTCGAAGGGCAGAACTAGCGCTCATAGATTGGATCTCTGTAGATAGTCGCTTGTGTGCTGTGCAACTAGACGAATTAGCAGGTTGAAATTATACTAAAAAGACTGTGGAAACAGCAGTTATATCTTTTAGTAAGGTAAACCAAAGGGCTAGGATGAACTAGTGGATCTCAAAAGCATCTACCGAATTGATGGATTTTCGAAAACTCATACCGCCTGGCTCTGTTCGATTAGGTGTGAAAGCAACTAAGTCCTAATAATTACAAAATGAATTAAAATTCATTCTGAATATACAGTTGAAGTACGATCCTCGATAACTGAACTATAAAATAAACTGAAATAATTATTTATTATATAATCACTATCTATATATATTTCTATGGCTTGTTAACCAGTGTTCATTTTAAAATAGAAATATTATTATTTAAGTATGTGTGTAAAAAAACAGATCTGTGCAATAGCAAATTTTAGGTCTGTAATATTACGGATTTCGATAAGTTGTGAAAGATGAAAGAAATCCGAAATAGGATATTCATCAAGCGAGTTCTATGTGTGAGACCCGCCTAACAGTTTTATTGTCGGTTAGCTGCTCATCCTAAGAGAAATCGATTTTAAGGTGCTAATAACAATAATCGAACAATCAGTTATTTTTACTTACATAAGTCTCATAAACATCCAACTCGCTGTTGCTATAACTTAAGAAAAAAATTATATCAGAACTATTTGAAACCCCACTATGTAGACTTCATATTTCGATATCAGAGCTATTTATAGTTAAGCTTCTTAAGTCTGATGAATATTTCTAAAAAATAAATGAGGCTATAGTCTCATCGGTATTGTTCCACTCTCTAGTATGAAATTTCACAATGCATAACTAACAGGGACAGTTAAACATATGGAATCACATGTGTTCATCAAAAATCTACAATAATCACTGCATCCCAACAGCAAACGAACGAAAAAATTATGAATACAATCTTGATATAAGGACAGGAAATAGTTCATTTCAAACCATTTTGTGGAAAAATGATATGAACACTTATATAATTATTCTTCAGTTTATGTATCACTGCAATGACAATATTATTAATCCCGAGTTATTTCATAATCCAGAAAAGTTCTTGACAAAAATGTTTGCTGTGCCTCAATACACACTTTGTTCAAGATGGATTCTTTATCAAATAATTATGTGACTTATTCTCATTTGCAGTAAATCACTTTGGAAGAGCAAACCAACCATAAAAGTCTGATTACCCATAAAAACTGCGTCACCATATGACTAGAAAAATAATTAATCTCAATATTTTTTCATGTTTATAGTCATGATTGTAATAGTTCAAAGATTTTGACTGAATTCATAAGTTGCTGAGTATAACAGTCGAAATGCTGATAAAAAAACATCAGCAACAAAAGATGACGTAAGTAACATATAGTTTCAAATATAATTTCAGCTTATTTCTTGTACACGTTGTGAGAACTATGGAAATCTATTTTTACGAGTTAGTGCCGGTAATGGAAATATCAATCATTATTTGCAGTTCATCATCCACAATATCTGGTTATCATATTCTCATGTAACAGGGTTTTCCTTAGTTGTGTTTACTAGAATCACTTTATGAACAATAACAAGAACTCATGAAATGTATGCATCACAAAAGATTGAATATGAGCGTCTGGCTCCATCCATCATTACTTTTTTCTTGAAATTTACTCTTTATTAGTATATTATTGTTGATGAATGTCCATGCATGTACCATATCAGCTAAACTATTCCTTGACGTCCTCCACTAATGAATAATTATTGATATATTTTAAATAATCACAAACCATTGGGATTTTCCCGATCATCGTTTATTCTCGCTTGTCTGTTCCTTATTAACAGAATGACGTGTACCTTGCTGTGACGCTTTTCTTATGTCCGGTTGAATTCCGATTTGCCACATAACTTGTGAGTTGTTTAAGTGACTTTTGTTATGCTGTTTCTCTTTTTTCAAACGCCGGAATATGATTTATTCTTCCTCACACTAATTTGATGCTTTCATACGCGTCGTGTTGACTGATGTTTAGTTGAGTGAGAAGACGGCTGTTAACCAACAAACGCATTTCTTGGATGACGGCTTTCGAGGAAAAAAGTGTCTGCTGCATACATCTTCAATCTTGCGACGTTTGTATAAGAATATTTTAGTTACGTTTCTGTAAGTAGTTGTGCTGAGTTTGAGGTGCTCATCACTATTAGAAATGAATGCCCCGTTTTGCTAATTCTTGAATACTTATTTGCATCAGGTCCACTTAGTTCATTCATGATGTCGCCTAGACACTCACTGGTTTCTTTGTTCTGCAAAACCTCTTATTCAGTTGTTATTTACTTGTGATATATCAATAGTCTGTCCATTTTCCTTTCTGTGCTTTGAAAAGTTCAGCAGTAGATGCTACTAAATAACAGTACCTGCAAAAGCGACATTCGATTTTGAATACGGCAAATTAAAATTTAAGGTTTGCTGAATTTTTATAAAAAAGATTTTTGAACATTGGTTTGCCATTATATCCATCCTAATTTTTCGAACAAATTATCATCAGTGCAAGAATTTAGTGAAAATGGATTAGTGTTCTCCAGGTGCAACTTTTGAAAGCCTAATCAATATTACCTACTATAAGTCACAACGCAGTAGGAAAAAAGCTCTAAAAAGTCGTTTTTCGCCTTCCAACCGAATCAGCATTTGACGATTTTCTGAGTTGTAATAAGAGGAAATATTTGTTAATGTTCTTCTAAAACTGGACCACCATCCAAAAATGTCTCAAGGGTCAGTCTATAAGGACCTGCAGCTCTCATCCGCTTCCGATTTCCTAACGCTTTCTTTACTTCATAAAGACTAGGGTGACTTACATCGATTTGTCATCTAGGATGACTGGAGATTGTTGATAACTGAAGAGTAGCTCGAGGCCAGTTGAACTGATCCCTTGAGTGTTCTGTATAGCTTTCCATTCTCCTTGATTGAGAATAAATTATACAGACATCGTTTTCTGAGATGGTATCGCTCGTATATGTGTTCTTATACCGGTTTCCATGATAAGTCGATACAACTAGCTATCGTTGTCTGTCACCACCACTTTTACCATAGCTTTTGCTTTCACCACCCATCCATGTTCTCGATCATTGCGTATTCTTTTCACCATCATACGTCTTAGCCGATTCCGTTTCTAATCGAACTCAGTGCCTGGCGGTATGAGTTTTCGAGAATCCATCAGTTCGTTGGATGCTTTTGAGATCCACTAGTTCATCTTAGCCATATGGTTTATCTTACTAAAAGATATAACTGCTATTTCCACAGTCTTTTTGGTATAATTCCAACCTGCTTTAAGATGAGAATTGCTTACATGGTTGTCTAACTTTCTTTCTAGTTGATCCTAAAATAAATTCCTAGCTTTATCATCATTAAAAATACCATAAGAGGCTTACTTACGTTGTCTTTCTTACGTACAGTAACCCTCATACAAATACGCGCTTGCACTAACCATGTGCTCCAGGAGGAGCGGCAGACCTCTATTCAACCTCTCCTCATGCTTGAAATTAGTGTAAGCTAAAAATTTCCGTTATCTGAGCACAGTTGCAACATCTAGTAACCATTTTCTGTTCTCTGAAACGCGACACCATAACATCCACGAAAATGTCTCTCCTGCTCACTGAGTTTACCTACTTGGAAATTGAATTCACCAGTCATTATTACTACATACGAGCACCTGACGTTTTGGAGGACGTTCGATAGCTTTCTGTAAACTCATCTTTCAGCTAATCTGAACTGCAGTCAATGTTGGCATAGGCAGATACGGCGAAGAAGAAACGACGGGTGTCCTTCTCTTCCTGGAGGCTTTCTGTCCCGTTTAGCTGGAAAGCGCACAAGCGACTATCTTCAAGGATCCAGTCTTTGAGCGCCAGTTCTGCCCTTCGACTGCATGCTATATTTGAACTAGCGATACCTCTTGAAGCAACATCACGGACACCGGATACACGAAGGGTAATTCGAGTTGCTTCTTTATCTGAACTTGGTGAGGTCAAGTGAATGATGCTTTTCGGATCCTGTGTGCGCGTTTCGGAGACGCAGCACACATGGATTCAGCGAGATAATAAAGCCTGTTGCCTTATTTGAAACAATGTCAATACAGCAAAGGCTCCAACATGTAATTTACAACGGGTTATAAATAAACCAAGAACAACGTTTCGTGAACTCTCATCGTTAGCCTGAGCGGCACAGTGACCTGATGGAATGCGACACGACTAAGTCGTAGAGATGAAAGATATGTTGTGGGTTTAGGAAGTATTAGACTTCGAAAATGTGGTCTTTTGTGCTGCTGCCGGTATGAGGGCGGTTGTCATTTCTCGTATGCCCACACCTTGGAAACGTGTTTCTTGAGAGACCTGTAAATCAAGATAGAATAGTGTTGAAGAGACTTGAATGCGTTACAGCAGGGACCAGGCGACAAGTGCTCGAAGCCGGTCACGCACGGCTTTTTATTGAGGTTTCTTTGAGTATTAGCTCCGCACTTATAAGCTTTTAGTAGGCACTTTTATCGCCGGGGTAGGGTGAGGTGTGATATTTCTAGGGTCGCTCTTTTCTAAATTGTGCTAAAGAACGTCTCGTTACTGAAACTCAACGGAGGCTCCTGCAACTTTCATGAACTTTTGACAACATTTGCGGCCACTGCTCACGTTGAGACGATAACAATCAAATAAGCATGTATATTAAAAACGTATGATGAATCTAACTGAATATATGAATCAGCTGTCTCACTTTGACAACCCAATGGAAATAATTTCCATAAGGCCCAATACGTATTCATATGACGATAATGTACGTCAGTAAACTTATAATGTTTCCAGTGAACACGATGCAAACTATTCAGTTTGAAGGAAATGTGATAAAATATTCTTCTTATTTTCACGGAGGAGAGTCATAACTTTCGCAATAACCAATTTTGAGACTGATGAGAATAGGTTTTAAAGTTGATGTGCTGTGTAACAATAAAACCATATGATTGTTTTTGTAGTGACTTTACTTTTAAATTATGTAAATAAATAGACAGCGTAAGATATAGAAATAAGGAGTAAATAAGTGCACACATGGTCACAAGATTTGGCTCTTCAAAGAGATTTCATTCAACTCCTAACCAGTTTTTACACTCTACGAATAACGTAGTTCAGGATCATGACCTTAAATAGACTTGCTGTTTGTTCGACTGAAAAAAATGGTGAAGTGCGTGACAAGAGTAAACCATAAATTTATGAGAATCAGTTGAGAAACTAGGTAGAAGTCCAATAGAAGATTCATTCTTAGTTCGAAAGATGCTGCGCCCGGATATTTCAATAATTTCACAGAAGGGCTAGCTATAAATAAATTACATCACAGTTTTTTATTAACGTAGTTTGTTGCCTATAAAATAAAAAGAAAATTTGTACACTGTATTAGGAACACTGAATTCCTAATGATCGACAACAGAACAACGATTTATTACGAAACTTTCGTATAATGTATTCATGAAAAACTACAAACGTTAAAGAAACCAGATAAACCTGATAGGTAGTGTTTCATCACATGATCTTAAGGTAACCAGCTTATGAGAAGAGTATCTCAAACATCCAATTTGTTGACCAATGAAACGGAGAATCGTTTAACAGTTTACTAGTTCTGTCAGATTTCACCAAAGCAAAGTACTCTCATTTCATTTATTTTTAATTATTTCCGTTTGCTTTAGTTTGAGATAGTTGTGACATATGATATATTCACAGAATTACACTGATCAAAATATCATTTATGCATCAAGCTCAAGCGTTGTTTGTTGGATCATAGTTCACTGCATGAAAATAAAAAAACAATATTTCAAGTAGATGATAGTTTGATTTTGTGAAATGTACAATGACTGTGTGGAAAGCCTAATGATTGTTTATATAGTTTTCTGTAATCAAAGTACAGTGAACAGTAAAAAATCTTGTTATTAAAATATTGGATGAAAATTTAACGCCATTGTATGGTGATAGACTTTTTGGTTTGAATTTAATGAAGGATTGAATAATGTAAGCAAGTATTTAATTGATGAATTCTATCAACAATTTTTTTCGATTCTTTGATCATTGAGGGATTATTCATTTTCAATACAACAACTGGAAATCTAAAGGAGTAACGCGATGCATGAACGTGTGGTACACGTTTCAATAAATGCGGTTTTATGTATATAAGCGATATTACAGATGTAATGATGGATGTATATAAAATATACACGTCCATTCTAGCTTTATTTTGAAAATTATATATGAGAGCTGTTTAGTTTTTACGTTATTGTCTGATTTTATGTCATTTTTGTTATCAATACAAAAAATCTCTAAATGACACTCTCTACATAGGTTTATATGCATAATTTGTCAACTGTTAGACTTGATACAGTGTCTTTTGAATTCGACAATAACTAATGTCATTTTGGGTACATGAGTCAGTTATCCACGTAAAAAGGAATGCGCGATTTCTTGTAATAAATGAGCCTTATTTATATTTTATTTATTGCGGATTTCAGTAATTCAATTTCCTCCTGTTTCATTCAGGTTGGATGAGTAGTGTGTTATCAAATTACGGTATAAATAAACGGTGTGACATCAATAACCTCAATTGTAAGCAACTGAAGAAAACCAACGAAATCGACAAAAAGGCCGTTTTATTCTTCAGAAAAAATGATTCTTGTCTCATCGAAATGTCATTTACACCAATTATCATTTCAATTTGTTTGATTGATCAATCACAGAATACTTGAAATGGACGTTGATGAAGAGTGGAACACGTAATCACAGTACAATAACATTAACAGCTCATTAAATAGATCATTGCTATGTCTCCTGAGATATCATGAATGTACTGTCAATATTGTATCCAATAGAAAACAGTAATGATAAAAATGCTTCTGTCTATTTCAGTTCAACATGCAATTTCCTATATCTTCTCAAATTGAAACTCAACTAGAACGTAGGATTTTTCATTATTGTTATTCACCTTTTAACTTGTAGAAAATGAATTGATTTTCATAATGGCTTGGTACTTACAAGCCTTATTTGAATGTGGGTTTCAAAATGTAAGTATTTGCATGAATTTGTTCACATATTATACATATTTGAATAATAAACTGTTGTAGACGTGGATGGGAAATATTTATCAGGTTAAAATGTTAAACACAAATATTATGAGTTTATTGTATGTTTGTTAGAACTTTGACTTCAGTTTGTAAAATACTGGTTGACTAAGAGTTTCAATGATTTCAATCGACGGAAATTTGTACAATAACTAGCGCTTACATAAATTAAGTTTAATCAAATACATATGCACATTAAATATAAGTAAACAAAATCAGTGTAAATATACTCTTTTTTTATTCTTATCAGAGGGCAAGTTAATTACACAACTCGAATTATGTTTCCATTATTCTGAACAGTAGTATTTGATGCAACGAGAGAATGTGATTAACTGTCTTAGTGAAATACTGATCTTTTAAGTCATGCTTCGCAATAAACCTTGTGTATGTCTTTCGCATTTTAGCTTCGTCGGCATAAATCTTGCACTAAGGATAACACTCATTGATAGCTCTCATAGTTCATCTAACTGGAATAAAGTCATAACCCTCTTATCAGTGAGTTGAATCTCATCGTTCAATGAGATAAATGTTGATTTCAAATTTATGTATGTAGAAAACAATAACTTGATATAATGCAAAAGTATACTTTGCTTCACAGATTTAGTTTTGAATAGGTGAGTTTCTCCAAAGCTGGAAAATATAGACGAAACGTGGTGAAATACGAAAGTTCATATAGGTGGTGGTCTGATAAAACCTAACCGCATACATTTCACATGTAAATATTTTCATCAAATAATTACCGGATATATTCATGGTTGAGAGAAAATGATGGTAACGGAATCTGAAATTTAACAGACGTTGAGCTGAACTAAGAGTATGAAATGCATCACGTTTTCAGAATGATGAGTCATTACTGCCTAACGCACAACTGAGCTTCGTGAAAGTGATGTTCACTTGACATGTCGAAGTGGTAAATAAACCCTAACAAATGCTGAAAGATTACTGGAAACAAACGTACGTTAACAAAATGTATATAAAACTGAAAGGATTAATGGATGCGAAAAATTAGGAAACGAATGTTTTTTTGTTTACTCAGAAATGGAACAACAACAGCGGAAAAAATTGACGACGGTTTCATGCTGGTAATGAATTCCTCAGTTTATATTTTTGTTAAATAATTTTAATAATCTTTATTGATACGATAATGTTTACTTCCTATTCAAGATGCTTCCTACTGGTGTTGGTTTTGAGTTATTGAAATGCATTTAAAAATGCAGTGGGTTGTATTAGGAGATGGTTCAGCAAGTGGCCTGATTCTCTTTAGAATTTTATTGGGTTTGAAGTAAGTAGTTTTAACGATCAAAAACGCTTTTGTTTCTTCTTGTTTGTGTACTGATTATACTGTACATGAAATTCATGATTTTGAGACTTATTGGAATACGTTTGAAAGCAGTTCAATATATTATCCACATACTACGTTGATATTATCATCAACGCAAAATAGATGTGTTATAAGACTTGTTTATTGTTGAATAAAAAAGAGGTATTATTCAAACAAAACTCCGCCAGTAGTACCTCGAGGGCTACTGCCGGTCCCAACCCTGGATAAAGGAAGAGCGTTGAACATGGTGTTGACGACTTCATTGCGTCGAAATCTTACTTTTCAAAAAAACGCTAACCAGAAAAAATAAACCAAAACATTACAACTCTGTACTGAGAGATGAAAGGAGAATTATGACGTCGCCTGATGAAAGCCGAGTTCCCTCGGAAGTCACGGGGCAGATGCCTATTCTGACAATCACAGCAACCATTCTTTCAGGTACATGGAAAGTTCGTACATTGTAGAATTCCGGATGATTATTTCAAGTTGCAGCAGAAATGAAAAAATTCAACTTCGAGATGCTCAGCATCAGTGGAACGCAAGGGACACAGGTAGTACAACTGAGACTAGATTCAAAGGAACTGCTGTTATACTCTGATTATGAAGAGTAAAATACTTGACATACACAAGGAGTTGCACTGATGCTGTCCAAACATGCACAAAAGGCACTGATAGGATGGGAATCTCATGGAACCAGGATCATTAAATCATCTTTCAAAACAAAGAAAGAGGACATTACAATGAAGTACATCCAATGTTATGCAACTAACAATGACTACAATGACGACGTTAAAGATCAATTCTACGAAAGGCTGCGGTCAATCGTGGAGAAATGTACACCAAATAATTTGACTATTCTTATGGGAGACCTGAATGCCAAGGTTGGAATGGACAACACTGGATATGAATACATCATGGAACGAAAAGCACTGAGAGAAAAGATTGAAACCGTTGAGAGATTTGCGAACCTATGTGCTTTCAACAAACTGGTGATCGGTGGAACAATATTTGCGCACAAACGCATACACAGAGCCACATTGATTTCACCGGACCACACTACTCAAAAGCAGATTGATCATATCTGTATCTATGGTGTGAAGATTTAGTGCGTGTTCTTGAGCTCGATTTTTTACAAATCAGAAGATGAAGTCGTATTGATGAATACGTTTATTCGTAACACACCACAAATCGAAGCGGAGAGGCGAATGGGAGAAGGCTCAGAGCCAACTCAAAGAGATAGAACATGACTAAGAATATATAGTCCGATAAAAATTAGACAATTCACGACATATTTTTCAATCAGATTTAGTACATCATTGCACAAATGATGATCGTTTTCAATATCGATGAGCGATTGAAGTTAAATGGTCGTCAGTTTCCAATTTTCCACCGTGAGACTTGAATATTGAGCATTGAACAGTGAACATTTGATAGTGTAGTGTGCCGGAAAATGCGTGTTCTTAAACTCTGTTTATAAATCAGAAGATGAAATCGTATTGATCAATGCGTTTATTCGAAGCACACCAGAAAGCAAAGCGGAGAAGCGAATTGGAGAAGGCTAAGAGCCAACTCTTTGGATAACAATGCGAGCGAATGGGCGAAGCGAATTGGAGAAGGCTAAGAGCCAGCTCAAAGAGATAGAGTATGACTAAGAATATATAGTCAGGCATAAATAAGACAGACATATGACAAGTGAAATAGGTATGCACAGACATGAATAAAAGCGACGAATGATTGACAAGGTCAAAAGCTAGGGATACAAATCATGTGAGTTCATGGGGAAATTAAGAGATTAACATTAAAGCAAAAAGGATGAGTAAGAGCGTAGGGGAAAGCAATGCTCAGTCGTAAAAGCTCATACAAAGCAGATAATAAAAAATACCAATGGTACATATGAGTTGTTGCTATACAAATGGCTTGGTTAAATAAATTAATCGAAAGGGCTTGAGCAAATTAAATGTAAGCGGACGCAAATAAATGTGGAGGCACCACAAAAGTATGTCTGTTTCATTCCTCAATCAACTGGATATTCATGATAATGATCTAATTGTCTAACAATATACGATTTATAAAATAACCGGACAGATAAACCACTTGTTGTTGTGTTTATTTCGGGGATGTGAAATTACTAGACAATCCGCAGTTATTATCTTTGTATCCTCACTTTTAACACATATATAATATGTGTTTTTATTATCATTGTTAGGCCTAACATTATTAGTTTTACAATTTCAGGTGATTTCACTGACCACATATTATTTTGTCACATACGGTGAATCAGAAGGATACTCCTTATTTTATATGATTTTGGTTTCGTCGTTCGAGTTGATGATACTGCTGATGATTTCACAATTACATGTCAATTATTACTTCTATTGTTCTAACAAAGTTTCTAAAACTTATTGTTACCAATTTCAATTGTCAACGTCTCTTCGTTCTTCATAAAATATTTGAAATAATGTGAACTTTTACTTCATTGGTAAATAAAAAGATTTCAAAATGTACAAATGACGCGCTTGCCACTTGATATGTTTGCATCGATTGACGTTCACCTTAGTTAATAAATCAGAACGAGAAAATGTACCATCGTACAGGTAGACTACTGAGATTTCCTAATCCGAAGTAACTGACGAAAATGTCACGATATAACGCAGAAAGTGTATTTTCAAAGCATTTAGAATACACAATGAATTTGGGCACACAAATTGCTTTTATTTACGCGTCTTTGGAACTTCTTACAGATAGTCACAAATAGTAGCAAACTAAAATACCGCAGTAACAAATTAGAGCCAATAACTGTTCGGCTTTCATTGTGATCTAAATGTCAACTGCTCAGCGCATAAACAAAATACAAATTTGAGATATCTAAGCGTGTTCTGTGACGCTTACCTCCTCAACAAATCAAATTTTGTCTAAAAACGTGTTAGATCTTCGTTGAGATCTATTTGATGCATTAGGCCAATTAAAGAATCGAAATTCGGCTAACATTGAAACTAGGTAAATACACCATAAACCAGCTGCTTCACTTGTTATGCAAATTTATGCAAATTTCGCGTCCATGTCTCTTGTTTCGATTTATTCGGGTAAAGACATTTATCAATAGTAACTTCAGGCCTCTGACGTCTATTTAATGACCGGTCGTCAGCGTTCTGGACAACCGATTCGCATTACTTGATTATTCGCTGATCACGTATTCATTGTCAACATGATTATTTTCAAAAATATATATATACATATGTGACTTGCATGAGTCTGTGTAAGGCTCGTACAAATGCGCATGTTTATGTTATTTTTACATTTCAGCTTTGTGAAAATGACGCAAACAACACTGGGTTAGAAAAAGCAGAACTTAACGAAAAGGTAAAGTAAATTAGTCTCTATAGAGAACTGGAGATGCAAGAATCTCAATTATACAGTGCCACCAAAAGGACCTATATATACTTCTACAACACAATAGCACGTTAGTGACTTCATAAATAAAGTAAATAGTAGAGCATTCTGTCACTTGCATGAAAGCTCAAACACGGTAAACTATGCCTGTAAACAAAAGTGAATATGACAAGATTCAATCAGTCTACAATATTGCACGAACATTATTTTTTGTTGAGCAACAGCTTAAGATTGATTGATTACAACTTCTTACAAAAATTCCATATGTTGACCCAGAAAGCTCACTACAAGTATGCACATGGAAAGCGTCAGTAATAGAATACTGAGCCCATTTTCATTGAAGAAATGAACCGTTTCTAAAAAACTGGACATTGAATACAATCATGCAAGTCATGCAAGATTCGTACGTAACGCAGAATCAGTTTCAGAGAGAAGTATAATAAAAACACTGGGAGTAAAGTACAACCAAGCGAACCAAACACACTGGTAGCTGTTATGTGATGTGTTTAGTCTTGACTTGTATTTTGAATGCTGCATTTTTATTTTACCGATGGTTGCAGGAAAAGCGTATATATTAACGGTTCGACTATAACATGATCATTAGTTCACTACATTAAAAATCTCACAAGCGTCTCATGTTATGAGTTATGTACGTCCACGTTTTGCTGGATTATTGTTATATAAAACATATAATAAATGAAATTCTAAAATGGGAAAACGTCCTTGAGGCATCTTGTTCTCAATATAATGAATTTTATCCTCGTAAGCATCATTAATTTTAAGTGACAAAAAAAGTATGAATAATTTATTTAAAAAGATTGCATTTCTTAGCATTCATGAAGAATTATGCTTCTTCAAAAACACGAATTCACCTAACGGAGCACAGCAAGATTTCTTGCTTTGTGTTGTTATATTTAATTTTTGAACAAAACTACCTTTCTAATATTCTTTTCATGTTATAACATACCATCGAATGGACGTTTCCGCAGATGTTAGTACTATATGGCCACTGCCCAAATATCAATACTGACAAACTCCTCAGAATAGTGTTCTTAACTCCAAGATATTATTTTCAGATGTTCGGTTTGCAAAATGGTGGGCTGGATACTGAAAAAAAGGATCAACGTATAAAACTGCATGCCCAAATATCGATCAATCTGTAACAAACAATTCATTCAAACTTAATAATACAAATGTGAAATCACTTGAATATTTCAAAATAAGATGGACAGTTATCGAATTGTTTATTATAGATAAATAGTTTTATGCACTGATATCACACATTATTTTGTTTCTAGACTTCTGTAATGAAAACATTTTAAGTTGATAGATTCTGCTACGTGGCATAAATAAATCTGTGGTAGTATAACCACCAATGAGACAAGGTGAAACGGAATAAACACCATGAATGAGCCATAGTCACACTCTCAATCTCATACTATAGATAGGTATCCAAGGATGAGATTTGTTCATGCACATTTCTTCACTGACCGGTTCATGTATAGTTATATGCAAGTGTTTACTCTTCGTGTGTTGTATTAGCAGACAAAAATCATTCAAATTATAAAAGTTTCCAATTATCAACAGAACAATAAACTAATATAACCTTTTTAAATAATCATTTTGTATCAGCACATACTCCTTCAATATATGATCAACTGAATAACAGTTTCAAGTGTTTAACATAGATTCTATTTTCCATTATTCAGTCTTAAGTTCAATGACATTATATGTCCTTAAGTTATTGGCGTACAAGACTATATTTGAAGGAGACATCTGGTGAGAGAAGTGAGGAGCGGAGATTAGGAGCGCATCATTTGAGGCCGCATGTCTAGATAAACAAAACATTTTAGAAATATTCGCTTGTGTTATATTTTTGATAATATCGATGTACAGAAGCTGTGAACTGACACAATTTTGTTCGTCTTCTTTTGCAGACGCTCTTTTACGCCTGTTTATTCACTAATTTCCTGTTAAACAATGCCTTGTTCATCTTTTGATTCTTCAACAAAGTACTAAAAGCAGTAGATTAATTCGTTTGTTGCTCTTTTTGCCTCCAAAATTTTATTTGTTTTGTAAGTTGCATTATTTTCTCATCGCATAACCACATGTTGAATGGATTTGTCAATTCATTTGCGAAATATATCACGATTCACAAGCAGTACTAAACATCTTTTTAGTTATTGGAAATATCAACAGCTAAGTGTTTTAATTGAGAACGATGCATATTTCAGTTATTTTTTGCGATCTCGACCACTTTGAAATTTTGTTTATCATGTTGTCTGGTTGAAAACTTGGATGCAGTGAACGGAGGAATTTTTTAGCACAATGCTTATGAATAAATTGAAGTATTTAACAGACATTCAGCTTTGAAATTAGAAAGATAGATTTCGTTAACATCGTTATTGTACTGACCAAATATTTGGAATGTGAATAAAACTGTTATCAACTGGGCAGCATCATGGATGTACAACGTGGATCGGACTGAGATGGGAAAGCAATAATGAACAAAACAAGTTGGTCATTTCTAAAAGAGATGAGCACCTCAAACTCAGTACAACTGTCGAGAGAAGTTTCGATAACAAACATCGCACGATTTGCTTTCCTCGAAAGCGATCAACCGAGAAATAAACGTGTCAGTTAACAGACGTCTTCTAACCCAACCTAACATCTGTCAAAATGATACTAATGAAACGTCTAACTAAGTGCGAGAATGATATAAATCAGATTTCAAGAGTTGAAAAAAGATGAAAAAGCGCTAAGGATTGTGAAGAACAATATAAAGAAAATCCATCAATTAGTTCGCCAGATTTGTGAAAATTTGTAAGTCATTCAGCAATATGAAAAGCAGTACAGAATGAAACACATCATGCTAAGAATTATCTATAGACAGTCAAACTAAACAGTGATAGTAGTAGTCGTGTGGTGCGAGCTACGTATAAGTAGTATATGATGTCAGTGTCAGCGTAAAGTCTGGCAGCAGAAGATCGGGGAAGATCAGAAAATAAAGAGTTGGAACACAATGGAATTCGTATAAAACCCACGAATAGTGACAATGGATTGATGTTTTGCAACAGGAACAGTCCAGTTCGAAATGATGAACTGATATTTTGCGAATTAACGATTTGTGGTATGGTTTTCCGATTTTACCGAGTAACTATGTAATTTTCGGTTGCCCCACCTGGGTTCTCGTTCACTACAGTCGTAGTGTAGACGAAAAATCAAATACTTCATAGAATTCACAACTTCGTCTCAATGAATGTGTTAGTCATACTTATCAAAACTACTCACAAAAGATCTGCTAGTGATGATACATCATCATGAAAAGATGGCTCTTCTTAGAGTTTTACCGTCTATGTAAATCACTGAAACAATAGAAAACAAAGATCAGCAGAACAAAACTTTGAAAACATACCGTCACACAATGAGCAGCTCAGGTAGAGAAAGAAAAGTAATTCACATAAGTAATTCTTTTAACGCCTGATTGGGACCATTCACCAAAGTTGCGTCGCTATTCTTCAAATTCTTTGAAGTGAAGCTATTCAGGTGTCAAACAATCAGTTATCATTCACAAAAAATGTTATTATAATGACAGAATTGTATGGTAAATACGTCACAATATTTGATCATCTGTTTTTTATACACAAAACAATCATTTGATTATTTGAGGAATAAAATACAAATACAATAATGTAGATTCACAACGATTCTTTCAACGAAGTCTAATCAAAAACTTTGATTGCTTGAGTGACCAGCATCCGTTGATTCGCAACCCATCAACTTGCTTCTTCACTTTTCATGTTAAACTCAAACGATAGTTATTATCAACATAATAGTAGAATGCGACACAAGAACGTTGGTAAATAATGAACATTTCCATGGTCCAGTGAAAATATAAAGATAAGAATTCTATAGAAGGTTAATATTAGAATATTATCACATTAGATGAATATAAGAGGATCATCAACATTTTCACGGAAGTAACAAGTTTGTAATCTGAATAAAAGCGCTTATCTCTATATAGTGTTTCAGATATCTTTGATGTGCTCTTATGAAATTTTCCGAAATAATTTCAAACAACACTCAATGGTGGATACATGTAATTGACAAGAAACTCTGATGATTGTTTTCGTGCTATTCGACACTCGTTAGCAACGTTTATCCCTAATCACGAGAGAATTGACGATCCTTGAACATATTAACTCTAATGATGCCAGTATAATGTTGGTCGAACAGCAACATTACCTGATTTAAGTTAGCTTTAACAATCATCGGCTGTAAAACATTTAGCTGACCAATAAAAAGTGTGCTTTCATTCTTATTCAAAATTATGAAAAAGCCTTTCGAAACAGAATAACGCAACAGACGTCACTAACCACATGTGCTGCTGCGAAGAAACAATTCCATGATGGGTAATGCCGAAAATCGCCTACCACATACTTGTCATGATCAAATTTTTGTAAATTGAAACACGTTTAATCGTCTTATGAATTATTTGAGGTGCTGTCTACATCTACTCTGCAAACCCTAAATAAATGCGAGTGAGGAAATGCATATATATTTCAGTGTATTTCGTGGTTTTATGAAACCTCTTTTTTTATTTACATAACAGATCAATCCTGTTCCAGATGGAAATGATCATTTAGTTCAAGCATTTAACATTAGCTACAAGCGCATTTGACAGAATGTCATTAGCGGATTCACAGTAACACCTAAAACAGTTCACCCTAATGCACAATAATTAATGACATTATCTAAATAAATTCGCCGTCTCACCTGGAAAGGTTCGTGGCGTTTGTCTTGTCTTATATACCTTAAGCCATGGAAATTAGTTTTCATCACACTAAAAAAGTTTTGGAAAATATTTTATCAGTTTCGTCTCTGAATTTAAAATACTTGGTTGCTCATAGATAAAAAAAGGGTACCCTAATACATAAGTATATGCAACATTCATAGTTTTATTACTCTGACGGTACACAGAAAGTTATTATACTGCGCACCATATTCAATGACCGGTACGCAAAAAACGTAATGCAATATCCGTATTGTCAAGGGCTTTTTCAATTTCTTCAGGAAATAATTCAACTTATCACAACGTTTACGATATATTATGACCCATGAGCCTTTACCTTTTGAAAATTCGAATCACATACAAACAGTGACCTTCATTTGCTCAAACAACATTCAGTTTGTGAGGTGATTCAACAGGTCATTTTATGCATATTCATATTCATTGCACTACTGAACTTATCTGAAGAATGATATGAAACTTTTTTGGCAGTTTTAGTTTCGCAGGTGTACGCAATTAAATAAGCAGCAAATTAGAGAAGGTGATCACTGCCTAATATGGTTACAATTTTTTTCTCAAATACAGAACAACATTTCTTATGTCATACAGTAAATATAAGTGTCAATTAACTTTATATTGATTCGAAATGTCAAGTCATAAAATTATTTTTGCCACATTTATCGATTGTTTGTGATTATTCGAAGTACATTCCTAATTATTCATTAGTTTGTTTGCAATGCGGTAGATGTCAACGAATAGTTTTGTATCTGTGGTACATGCAGGCATACTCTTTTACAATTATATACTTAAACAGAAAAATTCTAAGAAATTCTAAGAAAAAAAACTCTTGTAAAAAATGGAGCCAGACGCTCATGTCTAATCTATCGTGATGCACAAAAAACATAAGTTCTTATCATCTTTTCATTAGCTCTATTTACGGAACACAACTAAGGAGAACATTTTACATGAGAATAGGATAACCTAATATGATGGATGAATACTTGCGTCGGTCGTAAATTAGATAATTACCAGTTTTTCTACTATTGGCACTCACTCGTCCAACTGGAGTTGCATGGTCCCCACAGTCTGTACAGGAAATTTACTGAAGTTAGACTTGAAACGTACTTACTTACTCATAGCATTAAGTATATTTCACGGAGGCAAATCATATATCCACTAAATGATTTGAAATAAAACATTTTCATTTCATTCTTCCAGATCGTATTTGCAGTTCTGCCGTTTATTCTTGGTGCGGTGCAATATTTATTGTAAGTTGCTGAATAACGAATGATAATTATACATTACGACATTCACTGCTTATAACTTGATGAATCGCTGCAAAACAGTAAGATTATTCAGTAGTATTCATAACATTTATAGCTGTTTATGAATACATCAGATTTGAGGACATTTCAAAAATTCATGTCAATTATTTCATACGTCGTCAAAAACGATCAAATAATGGCTATTCGAAAAATAATTTGCTAGATGTAAAAACCTTCCCAAATAATTGATGATTCTGTTTTCCATTTCTTCGCGAAGAGTTGGATTATTAACTAATGCTAAAGTTTTCTTATTGACACCGTAATTCTTAGAGTCAGCAAATTTAAAACAGATGTTTGAACATGAGATGGTGTATAAAACTTGTAGCTCAGGTGGATGATTGTGATGGTGTTCTGTTCTCTGAACTATTTGTTTTGGTTGTGGAGCTTTCATTGTTTTTCTGAACAACATCATCAGCACAAACGTCAGACAGAAGTGAAACATTCGAATTTCTCCACTTTTGACCTGTAGCATGTTCTGCTAACCTCGATCTTGATTGTTTGCTGTTGTCTTTTGACCTGTCATTGTTTGCAACTTTGTTTTGATTGCACTCCCCTTTTGATTTGTTTCTTGATCCTATGATTTTTCTGTTTGGTTGATAGATTGAGTCAATGTCGATGTGTTTGTTGATTGCTGATTGGCCTGAGTGCCCAGCTTCCAGAAATTCTCTAGTGTTCTTTGTCCTCCTCCTACCCAGTATATCCACATTCTTCCAATCATAATGAAGCGTCCATAATTGGACGCTTCAAAACTGGAATTCTTCGCGGCATTAGAGTCATCACTTAAAACGTCACGAATAAGTTAAGAAACTTCACAAGAAATAGGGCAAACGATAGTACCACTAACTCAATGGAAAAGCGAAAACAACTAACTAGCAGCTCTTAAGAAACTGAAGACAAGGGAAGATATAGACACAGCGTGTATAAAGCAGTCGACACAAACCCTTTTAAAAAGTTGGAAAATCAAATCTCATAGACTCTAAATAAGCTTGTCAACGCAGGACAACTATCAAAAAAGATCACTGGAGAATGAAATTGGATGTAACAATACTGTCACGATTCTACGGTAGGCTGAAACTCCACAATCTAACATCCCACCACGTTCTATTGTATTTCTCCCCGGAACCCCGACCTACAACTTATCAAGATAAAATTTCAAGGAAAAAGTAAAACATCAGGTGGATGAATCCAACTACTCCATTAGGTCGGCCACAGAATTCTTGGATAAACTCAGGAGGATTCAAATGGACCACGACGAAATAATGATATCATTCGACGTAACAGCCTTATTTACATCAATAGAACCAAACTTGGCTAAAAAAAATCTTTCTCTACTCCTCATCAACGACACAAATCTACACAAATACACAAAGCTTCAAAGTCAGATCAGCAACGTCTTCGATGACATCAAATTCACGATGGAAAAAGAAATCAAACAACAGCCTATCATTCCTAGATGTACTCATCACCAGGACCAACTCAAGAGAACTGGAAACTCAAGTATTTCGGAAGCTTACCCACTCAGACGTAATTCTCAACTACGACAGCAACAACCCAAGAACCCACAAGATCAACTGCATACAAACTTTGTTCAATAGAGCGAAGACACACTGCAGCACATACGAAGCATTAAAAAATGAGGAAAAACACCGGATGACTATCTACCAAAAAAAACGTCCATCCACACAACTTCATCAAAAAACATCAATCGAAACCATCATCAGAAGCAAAATCAAGCACAGAAACAAATAAACGCATCATCCTACCATACATCAAAGACATATCGGAGCATACAGCTCGACAACTGAAACCATTTGGAAAAGGTGTTGCACACAAACCAATAAAATCACTTCAATCAATCTTATGTAGACCAAAGGAAAAACAATGAAAGCTCCACAACCAAAACAACCAGCTCAGGATAATGAATAATAATTTTCATGATTACGAACAAAATATTGCATTTGCGTTTGTTCTTTTTTCGAGTTACAGTCAACGCAGTTTTAACTTCTTTTCGGACTTTTGCTGTTAGTTTGCTCTTACAATGTTATTGACTGCATATATGAATAAGTCTTTTATTTCCTTGAATGAAAAGCACTCATGAACGAAAAGAAGATCTGTTTGTTGTCTTTATTGTTACTATAAATTGTCTAGATTTCGAAATAAGACTTGTATAATAATTATAGTCATGGCAATCAATAAATTTTTGGAGTAATAGCGCGATAATTTTTTCTATTCTTATATTCTCCAAACATCCTGAAGTGAAGCATTTTCTGCCCTAACTGCACCTTTGACATTCCATTGTTGAGGTTCAACCATGTTTTTTATAGGTTTCTGATGAATAGCTACATATCCATATATTTACGGTCTCTGTAAAATGTCCTGCTAGAGGTTAGTTCTTTCATTTTGAAGCTCGCGGGTTATATATTCTACAGTACTGTATTTCGAAAATAGGAGGCTGAAATGTCGGTATTTGTGATGTCACGAAATAAAGAATTTATAATAAGCTTTCAAATAGTCTCAAGTTTTTTAATTCATCCATTTATTGCAACACCAATCTTCATATGATTGGACATTCAAAAAATATGTGAGAATATCGTTTTCTTCGACTAACCAAACTAAGCAACTTGCCTCGACCTACTCTGGATCAATGATGATTAGTTACTGGAACTATTATCGATGATCAAGTGTTCTTTGTTATAAAATAATTAGAAAAATGAATTCAACGAAAGATATCAATACGAAAAAATCACTACGATTTACTGGGATTGCAATAAACGTGAGTTCACGTGAATTCATACGTTGAGTAAAATACACATCTGTAAATTGTATAAGGTATACTTAAAACAACACACTCAAAAATATTCAAGAAATGATTCATTTTGCTGAACAATAGAACGTGACTGGTGAAATATACAGATAACAATTTGGTGAAATTTCCAAGATCGTTTATTGAGCTCCAAAATTTCATTTGTCTGTAACTATACAGTCATTTACTTAACTTAGTTTCCCTTTGTTGATTAATGAATCATCGTGTTCAATCAAATATATGACTAATAACAGCCATGACCTATTCATGCAAATAAAAACCTGATAGGAAGTTTTGTGTACGCAATACACTCAGTATAGATGTAAGAAAAACCAAACTTATTGTCGACATTAGTGATCGAAATACAATTTTCTGTCTGTATAATAAGTTAGGGATCATTTCTTTTCATTGTAGGAAAGGCAACGTCTGCATCAGTAACAAACAGGCATAGTACCATCGTTATCATATGAATGATGTAACAACCAGGAAACAGTTGATAGGTTCATTATTGCTGCTGTGTCAAAAACAGTTTTGAGTCGTTGAGGTATTTGAATGCTCTATACTTAGGAATAGATTTTATGAAAGGTTTTCATTACAAGGATCATGAGTTTAGCTTGAAGTAGGTCATATTTTGCTTCAAAGTATAAGAAAATTAGTTCAAATAACAATCATAACCTGAAAGTAACACTTCAAATTGTTTCAGATGGCATCATTTTTTGATGTGACGTATGAAACTTGCATCTCATGAATGCATAAGATCACGTTAAGTTCAATAATGGTTGCATCAAAGATATATTGAAAGTTTAGCAATTCTTCGGTTTTTCACATTTTGGAAATACATTTTATCAAAATCCAAAATTTAGTTAAAATTCACGAATGTACAAGATCAAATGTGAATTCAGCCGATGGTTCTGATTTGGAGAAGAAGGTGAACAAGGTGAATAGGTCAATTTGAGGGAATGTGTTGCACCACACATTTGAAAGAGATCTAGTGCAAATTAGTGAGTGATTGCCCTCACATCGAGCATGATCGATTTTAAATTCATGTTTTTTTTCAAAAATCTATATATATTATTGATCTCGTTTATCGGAATACGCGCATCTACTAAACAGAACGTTCAAAAAGTTTTGAGATAAGAAGTTATGTGTATTAGTTTTACAATACAAATTATATCATATATCGTTTATATTTATACATCCGAAATAGGATATCTCAGCTGGTGAGAGAACTACAAACACGTAATTCAACTTTGATAGTCAGGAATCGTCCTGGACATAGTATTGATAAACGGAATAAAAGATTTGTAGATATTCAACTTCGGGAAAATCAGACTGGATAGCATAGGATTTAGTTTATATGATGACAAAACTGTGAATAACACTGAAGATCATTATTTAAATGACATCTAATGAACCGAACCTTGTTTTTGACAAATTCGTTGAAAAACAGATGCTTTCAATTGCGTGAACAAGATAATATTTCAATGGTTTGGATGACACTACTGAGATGATCTATCATATCATAAAATATAAGTTTCAAAAAATAAAATGGAACGTCGTTTAAGACTGCAACAAAAAATATCTAGGAAGCGTCAGTGTTGTATTAGGTAACTCTGGGGCATAAAGGTTTGCATGCATTAGCAAAGTAAAGTAGACATTGTCACAAATGATGAACTTTTGAAACTAAAATGAACTACTGAATAACATCAAAAACAATGTTCACAATCAAAAATTCAAAATCTTTGTTTGGATGAAGTGATACACCATACGAAACGTATAACATTTTATCAAATCATTTTAGGTATAGTGATAGACTAAATTATTGCTAACAAACAGTTAGTTATATTATACAAATGATAAAGGAATTTCAAGGGAATGGTACCTCAAAAATGTGTGGTAACTTTCAGATCGTTTAATAAATTTATATATTACCAGAAATGTTCATGAAATATTCTTTTTTATTTTCACTCAAACTGTTATCTCTAAGAAGATATGGACTAGATTTCTCTTGTTATTATGAAGCATGTTTTTTTTTATGGGGTAAGTACGTTGAACAGAAGTAAGAGCAGCCTATTATTGAGAGTAACTATATTAGGTCTCAAGGCAGAGTCTGCTTTAAATCTGTTGCAATTTCACAATATTTCTACAAACATGGCAATGTAAAACGTGAATAAAGTTTGAAAAAGTAACATATTTTATTATTATTTTACCTTATTGAAAAAAAGTCATTCGAATCACTTATAGTAACAATACATTATTCGAATTCAATGATACAGATAAATGGTATATGTACTGATATCACCCAAAGTTTGTTTACACACTTCAGTATTGGCTTAAATAAGTCTGTGGAACGTGTTCATCAGTAAGACAAGGTGAGACAGATTCAACACCATCAGTTAGCCTTGATGTAATTAAACATCAATACTGATCCTTTCACAGTCACACATTATTGATTCGTGTCCACAGATAGGAATCTTCAATTCACGTTTCTTCGTTGACTGACTCAAATCGTCACCACATACGAATATGTACTAGAGACAACTTATGGTGTGCAGAAATTGATGACTAAACATATGTCAAGTTTTCATGATGTTTCTTAACATTCATTCATTCTGTACTTTGAAGTATGAGCTCAAGTGGATATAAGGATAGTTCATCTTATATATTTCAAAGTGTTAGCAGGTAATCTTTGATCAAGTTAACTGTACTTCAAACTTGATTATAGTTTTAAATGTTTCACAGTGAGTTGATTGACCGTTATTTAGTCTAAAGTTCAGTAATCACTGATCAATCAACATGTATTGTTAAGTAATTGTCGTATTAGACTATATATTTTTGAAATTGTAGTGAATCTTATCAAGACAAAGCTTTTACCGAAAGATGTGAGTTTGTTAATTTTACTATCAATATATCATTCGAGCTATAAGGTTCATAATTTGATATAAGGTATTGCTGCTTTGATTGTTTCAGTTTACTGAACTGCATCAGGTTTTCGAATTCGGTCAGTCGATAGATAGCAATACGGTCAGAGAGACAGTTAGATTCACCAAAGTGATCTGCTGTCTTCCATTCATAATTCTTCAACAGTGCATTATTCAATGATGTTAAAATATTTTCGTCTTTTTCAAAACAGGTACTCGATTGTATATCTGTCAAAATACGTTCGATAGTGAAAGTACTTGTTTAGGATTATATGTTTATATTTCTCTGTAACACATGTAACACATGCGTTTCTTTGCATCTAACAATTTTGCCAGGTCAGTTTAACGTGTTATTATCAAATTAATCCAATCGAAACATTTCAGTCATGATAACCATTGCTTCGGGTTTATTGTTAGAAGCAGATAACAATGACGTATGTGACCTATCAACGAAATGCATGTAAGTAATTTACGTTTGCTCACAATTCACGTAACAGGTTTTGTTATGCAGTTTGGGTCAATCCTGTTCTTTTGTCCGGTCTCACATTATTGTAAGTCGCAAAACCCGATAAACCTGACAGTCTAATTTTTTATTAGTCATTGTAAAACATTTTCATCATTAGTGTTATATTATTGAAATCATAGTTGAACTACAAATTAGATAGTAAGTCATGTTCAGGTATCCCACTAGAAAAATCTTCTGTTTTAAATGATCATGATTCCGCAATGGACATATTAAGAGTTGTTCCACGGTTTCTCGATGACTGCTGTCATTGTCATTTTCAGTTATTTTTAGTTAGTTATTTTTATCTGAATAGATTGAAAACCTTTAATTGTTTGGATTGCTGAAAGTTTTTCACATATGTATTTGAATAAAATTTCTGATGTTCGTAGTACACTCAATAAACACCTAATTTTATCTTGTTGTCCAATTTATTTACACGTTACAGTTTCATATCACTACTATTTACATTCATCATTACGTTCAATAAAATATTTCACTCTGCGTCTACGAAGAACAACATCTTCATTATTTTAACGGTGAGTACAACATGATATATTTAATCTTGAATATTGTTGCTACGTTTTTTTGGATGTTGTTACTCTAAATGGAAACGATTTGCATTCATTTTGTTCTACGAGTTCGATTCAGTAGTCAACTGCTGAAGACAAAATATCTTGAAAATTCATGCTTCCGGTTGATCGATAAGCACATTTTTTTAAACATAGATTACGATTTATACGCCTATCTGAGAATTTAAATCAATCTAAGCTATTTGAGAGTCATTGATAACTGTAATATGGATTATAGTCAAATGTAGATGACAGGAGAGGATTAGAGATTGAGTGTATATCATGTAGCATCCTATGAACAGATAGCTGAAACCTTTTAACAATAATCGCTAGTATTATATTTCCGAATAGATTCGATTTGCATGTGCACTGAACTGAATCAGTTTCAATAATTTTAAATAACGTATCCACTTGCTCGGTTATCGAATCCATATCGTTTTGTTAAGCAATGCGTAATTCATCATCTGATTGATCACAATTATTTTTCAAGCTGATGAATATGCCTTTTGCTTCCGTAGTTTTTCAAATTTCGATGTGTTATGTTCATGAGATTGTCAAGCCTATCCTATAACCAATTGTTCAATGCTTATCTTCAACTCACACATTTTTCACATAAGGCAGTTAAAATACACTCAAATAATTGAACTGTTAACTATCAGGTGAGGTTTTAAGAAACAACACATGACTGGATGTAAATACGTTACTCTTTTAAAGTCGCATGCTTTAAAATTTCGCCCATCATAAACCATTACATTTCTTATTCACTATTCAGTTGATCATTATGAATATTGGTATTGGGTTACTGACCCCTCCAGGAGATTGGATGGATTGCTTTATTGCTACTGGTGTGGCATCCATATTGACGATCCTCGCTATTTTATTGGGTGTAAACCTGGGAAACTCTGTACGGAAATGGATGACGCTGTTATTTTCCTTATGTTGTTTATTGATGGTGGCTGGAATCGCTTTCCTTATTACAAGCGTAATTCTTTATAATCAAGTAATATGATTTGATATCTCAACTTTCCTTACAGTTAAAATAAATTTAGCTTGATGTAAATACCTTACTTTACGTTTTTAATTACTTATGAATGCTGCCATATTATCAAGCAGTGTGGGATAGACACACCAGTTGTGGTGATGGTGTTCGTTTCTCCGAGCTGTTTATTTTATTATGGGGTTTTCCTTGTACTTCTGAATAACATAATCGACACAATCCTCCCATAGAATTGAGGCTTTCGAATTTCACCACGCCAACCTCAATCTTGATTGATTGTTGTTGACTTCGAACCTGTCGTTTTTTGCACCTTCGTTTTGTTTGCATCCGCATTTTGATCTGTTTCTTGATCCTGTGTCACCAATGATTATCCTGATTAATTGATAAATTAGATCAATGTCGATCTGCTTGTTGATAATAAAGCTTCTACAATTTCCCTGGTGTACTTTGTCTCCCTCTTGATCAGTATTTTCACATTGTTTCAGTCAAATGTTTGTCCATCATGATACGCGTGTATTGATATAAGCGAAGCGTTGTTGTGGCGTTTGCCTGCTTATGCGTGTTCATGTAAACGTAGCTGAAGAGGCCGTCCACTTTGTCTAATGTTGTGATTTTGACAGTTTGAGATATTATCTCGTAGATGATATTTGGTTTTTGTTCCTTTGTCATTTTTCCTTCTGGTCTACATAGGATTGATTGAAGCGATTCTGTTTGTTTGTGTAATACACCTATTACAAATTGTTTCAGTAATCGTTTTGTAGGTTCCGATATGTCTTTGATGTTTGGCAGGATGATCCGTCTACTGGTTACTGTGCTTGATGGGTTGTCTTCCGACAAACGTGAGTTTCTACTTTTCCTAGTTAATTCTGGTGATTTTTACATCCAGGAATGATAGGCTGTTGTTTGATTTCTTTTCCATTGTGAATTTGATGTCATCAAAGACGATGATTAGAGCGAAGACACACTGCAGCACAAACGTAGCACGAAAAAGAGGAAAAACACTTTCTTCCAAAAGAACGGCTATCCACGCAACTTCATCAAAAAACATCAACCGAAACCATCATAAGAAGCCAAATCAAGCACAGAAACAAATGGATGCATCATCCTGCCAAACATCTAAGACATATCGGAGCATACAGCTCGACAAGTGAAACCATTTGGAATAGGTGTATAACATAAAACAACAGAATCACTTCAATCAATCCTATGTAGACCAAAGGACAATATGAAAAAGCAACAAAAACAAAATATCATCTATCAAATAAACTGCTCAAAGTGTGAAAAACACGACATAGGACAAAGTGGACGACCTCTTCAGCTATATTTACGTAACCATCAGTTAGCAGTCAAACGCCACGACAACACTTCGCTGATATCAATAAACACTGACAATTACGGACACATATTTGATTGGAACAATGTGGAAACACTGGGTAGGGGAAAGACAAAGAACACCAGGGAATTTTCGAAAGCTTGGCAATCAGGTCAATCAGCAGTCAACAAGCACATCGATATTGATCCAATATCTCAACTAATCAAGAAAATCATTGGTGACACAGGATCAAGAAACAGATCAAAAGGCGGATGCAATCCGGATCGCTGTACTTTATGTTTATGTCCTGCCTGTATATTTATTGACGTGTGAGATAATATGAGAGCATTACATAAACATTTCTCAGTTTCCTTACCCACTAGAATAAATGTATGTTATTGATTTATAAAATTCCTGTCAAGACAGCTTTTTTCGAATGATTGGTAACCAGAGTTATTGTTCGATCCGTTGTAATACATACACCAAATAACGCGTAACTAATACGTGACGAAGTATTACAATATATACACTTTAATTTTTCACTTCTTATCAAGACAAATACGGATAAGTGAAAAAGGTGAGCTATTTCGTTGTATTACTAAGTCTCATGAACAAGATGTGAAGTTATATTCCGTCCACAATGTGAACATGAAATTACATATACTCCAATTTGACACCATTCAGTAATTTCATAGTCAAAGCACTCAGTATGTTTGAGGATGTATGATGACTAAATTTTTTTCTAAATGATTTCAATTGAAAATGTGTTGTCTCTTTGTTCCAGATTGTATTTGCAGTTCTGTCGTTGATTTGTTGGTGTGGGGAAATGTTCATAGTAAGTTTCTTATGAACCTTCGATTTGACACATACGTAACTGTCTATGTCATTCATTGCCAAATATCGTAAAACAGATAGAAACTATAACTTTGAGGCATTTCCACAATTAACGCAATTCTTTAAACATAATCATTTATGAAACATCGGGATTTGAAATTTCGTTAGTTCCAATATCATAAAATGAAGACTTAAATATTTAGCAGTGAACAGTGAACAATTGATATTTCGTTTGTTTCTTTAGTCAACAAACTGGATGCCTCTTTGTTTGAATGATGTGAAATTAACATTTCAGATGAAATTCGTCTCTGAATGTCTTCCGTTTTATAGAAAAATAATGAGAAATTCAGATTCTAATTTCTTGACTGAGCATTAGCAATTTGAATATTACAGGTGATTTCAGTTACAACATATTATTCTACATTATATATGACTTTGGTATCTGCGTTCGAATTCATAGTTTTGTTGATGATTTCACAATTTCATGTCAACTTTTTCTTCTATTGTTATCGAAAAAGCAAACCGTGTAACCATTGACAGTTATGATTCATTATTATTTGTTTCCTAAATATATCAATAAGTTTAACTCTCTTCTATTCTGTTCATTTGTGTTTTTAATTTTATATTGCATACACAGTAGTTCGAAGGATATTTGTCTGAATTGCAGATTTTATTTGAAAGGTATCATAAAGGATATGGAAAAAATTTCATTCATCTTCTTATCTCTGTATTGTTATCCGGGAGACCTTATTTCTTTTCACCGTCTATTCAATCAGTCACAGTTATGCTTACAGTCCAATTGATTATTTGAAGCTGTGAGTCATTTGCTCTTCACGCCATTCAGAAGATTTAGGCTTTGTCGAAAACCTGATTTGAAGTGGATTATACTTACCTATCAGTGATCAGAAGAAGATGATTCGTGACACGACAATTTTTTATTCACAAGGTGTTTCCAATGATCATACTCTACAGAAACTATCAAACATTCTGAAAAATGTGGCGACCAGGTGATGTGATGTCTTGAGATGTCCATTTATGTTCTCATCTTTTTAGTTTCATCCGTTATTCAACATCTACATTATGTTGAAATCCACGGAACAGTCAAGTCTTGTTTATGCTATCTACGTATACGAGACTTTGAAGAGCATCTTTGTTGCAGGTTATCTGAACGCTGGACGCGTGAAACATAGAGGTAGCAACATTGTTGTTACTGTTGAACCTCAATCATTTCACAATTTTGCATAACCGCCATCTAATATCAAGTGTGCCTGGAATAGAACTGATTGTAAAGTAACAGTGATGATATTTCTACAAAATTTCGAATATGTGCTAACGATGAAGAATCCTATATTTCGGTATTAAAAGTGCAAATACGTAGAGTATAATACTATCAGATTAGGAATTGCGTTGCGTTTGTGACGGTGTCTATACTACTGTAGATCGATTAAAACTGACTTCTTGTTCGCTTTCTTACTATTCAGAAGACATTACACTTACCCAAATAACACGCATCGTATTCGAACGCAAATATCTATGTTGATGTAATAATATGTACAGGCGTAGAGATCACAACTATTCAGATAGTGTAAAATGAGGTGAATCATCCAACTTGGTTGATATTCAGATAACATGAAACAGTAAAGCTTGAAAATACTCTAAAATTTCTCTGCTGATTTTTAATACGAGACTCACTAAACAAAAATCCATCATTGCTATGCTCGTCTATATGTACGGCCAAACTAGCACGTGTTCACACCTATCGAATAACCAAAACAAAACAGTGAAACAACACAGGTACGCTGCATCGATCTTTTGAAAATGGAGAGAGAGACGTCCTTGACACAGTCACTAAAATGGCAGACTGTCATGTCCCAATATCCAATAACAGGCAAAAATTTTCTTGGTAGGGAATGTGATTTCAAGGTCAACTGACTGATTCATAATATAAATCCAAAATAAAGCTATTTATCAAACGAAATCAGGGGATACAACATCACCTAAACCACTCCCTTTTTTCATAGCATGTGCAAATATGGACGACGAGCATCTTGATTGTCGTTCGTCGCTGTCTGAGAGGATACATTCGTGAACGGTAAATGGCATGTGATTGTGTCTCTCTTCGTGGTAGGCCTGTTCGTAGGTTGTAGGTATCAAGCAGGATGCTGAAGGAAGAATTTCCGCTTCTGATGGACGATCTCCGGCTACTTACTGATATTTTGTCTGCCACTAAAATCAACCTTCGAACGTTCTTTAGAACGCCTGAAGCAAATCTTAGGATCACAATGAAACTATGAAATACCACTGGTCATACCGTCAACTGAATGATGTATTGTCGGTGCAGATGACTCTTGAGAAGAGGAGTGCGTCTAAACAACTTTCGTCATCAATTTCAGATGCTGTGCAAACATTTTATCTAATTAGGCTTCATCCATCATAAGTCGCGAGTTCGTCTGCCAAAAGAAAGTAGCAAAATTGGTACAAACGTCTCTAGATAAGCATAAACTATCACAGTGAACCAGCGTACAGCTACGTTACTGTGATGACTTCATCAAATTGTATCAGCAAAAAGTCTTGATAAAGTGTAGAAATTGTATTTTACAAACACAGCACACAATAAATCTAGGCACTCAAATCGCGTTTCCTTATACTCCTAAGAAGAATCAACTGTTTTTTTTGAATGATCAAGATCAATTATTAGTTGTTGGTCACTGACTGAAAAGACTTCATTAAGACCATCAACTTTTGTGAAAATACTTAGTATATGATAACTTTAATTATTTTTTAAACTAACGGTTGCAGTACATAGAAAACAATTTATATATACTTGATGACGGAATCCTAATCTAAATTAAATGATTTTTTTTCCATTGTTCAGTGAACAGAAGTACGAGCATTTTGGAGTTTCAGTGTACCATATACACTGATTAATAAAGGTTTTGACTTCATACGCATTGATGATAAGTTACTTGTTCTGCTACCCACATGAGTACAGTGAACGGTATACTCAGAAATATGTTCTTGTTTATTGTACCGTTATAAAACATTAAAAAACATGGTAAATCGTGTCAGCAGCTAACGAACAACGATCTTTGCTTTCTTAACCTCTACAGAAGCCACACTTTTGTTTCAATTAGAAAAACTTTCTTCACCTTAGGGTTGAAAAAGTTGCAGAAAATATTTCGAATTTATCTCAGACAACATAGTGACTGTCAGTATACGTTATTCAGAACGCTAATAAAAGTTGAACCCAATGAACATTTGTTATTTTTCACGAAATTGTTACATTGATAATAATGTGTTTTAAGGATTAGGGTGAATGAATTTTTGAATTACAATTTGATAGTTTGTTATTCACATATCAACGTTCGAAAGAGTGAACAAACATTATATTGAAAATTACTGTACTCGTGATTGATGTTACCTGTTACAACTACTGTTAAGCACGCCCTCTGCATTCATAGTTCTCAACATTCTCAAGACAAAAGGCAGTGACACTATTGGCACATAACGACGCGTTACGACCGAATTACTAGAGTAAGACATGTTTTTAAGGATATAGAAACCTGTGAGTATCTGTGCAGCATCATGGATGTACATTGTGAATCTGATGAGCATAGAAAATCAATGATAAGCCAGAGTGAATATTCAGTTCTCATCGTGCGGAGCATATCAAAATCAGTAGAAAAGCCGACGAAAATAACTGAAAATTTTATATACAAGCAAAAAAACATTTCAGGATGTATGGCAGCAAAACCTCGGATTTCTACTGTAGCCATTAGTACTAAAATGAACGTGTTGATTATTAGCAGTCTTCCCACATTACTGAACATTATTTAATCTTATAGTATAAGTGCCAACATAGTTTTGAAAGAAATAAATCAGATTGCAACATATGTAAAATTTCGATGATAATTCATTAATTCTCTCAATTATTATCTGATCTAATTGGGTGAGAAGATGATTTCTTTGTTTAAGATTTCAGAGCATCCGCACGTGCTTGTTGATCAAGTTCACTGTACCTCAAGTTCAAAACAGTTTCAATTGTTTTACACAGAGTCATAAATAAATACATGGAGATATAGACAGAAATTTAGTCAGATAGACAGTTCGATGAAACGCAGTGAAAAGCTGATTTCCATTGATGATTCTTCACACACAGCATTACTCAACGATGTCTAACTACAATCACGTTCTTCGAAACATAAATTCGAATGTGTATTTGCCAACAGTCACTTGAAAGTAAAAGTACAAGTTTTAAACTATTCGTCCATATTTTCGTGTAATACATCTTGTAATTTTGCTGATTTGAGGTACCATGCAACTATCGAATTTATCAAACCTGGAAATTTAAACCAACAAAAACACGGCTAAGCTAATAACAACAAAGCAATTTTTTATTTATTATCGTGCGTGTAACTTTAGTACGTTTTCTAACAATTCACGCTCCTCGTAATAGACTTTGTCGGGTCTTTCTGTAGTATCCAGGCCATTTGTTTGGTCTCACTTTAATATAAGTCATAAAATCTTGAAAAACTTGAGAATCTCATTTTATATATTCATTGCAAATAATTCACGTTATGAGTGAAATATCCGCTAAAGGAGGTGATTCAAAAGAATTTTTTTGAAGAATCCTAGTAAAAACGGCTTTCATCCAAACTGATGATTACTGTGAATTGAACAATTTGTGATTTGTTCGACGATTACTCAGGACTGTCCATTTTATTTATTTTTCTCAAATATGCATGTGAAAACGTTGATTGTCTTCCGAATATTTATTTCTGAAAGTTTTTGATTCAACGTCATCATCATCTTTGAGAGAAACCTTTTTTCAGCTGGTGAATCTGTTTCATGCCTACAATGTTTTCAAATGTTCATGTATGTTTGTTGCATTTTCAATGTTATCTGTGAACAACATATTCGTTGTATTTGCAAATTCAGTGGCTGGATATTTCAAAACAAAAGTTGAAGAAACTGTTAACCGCCCACCCTAAAAAATTAGAAAAAGAGCATGAACAATTATCCTCCAGTAATTGAATCGATCAAGTAATTGCTGCTTATGTGAAATCCATATTGCCGATTCCCGCTTTTTTATTAGGTTAGAGATCGATCACATTGTTAACAAAAATTTAATTCAAATATGACTTTATGTACTGCATTATTGTTGTCTTTATAGCACCCAGCATATTCGCGGACATAAATGTTTAATGGCTGGAAACAAGAAATATATTTCTCTCGTTGGTTTAGACAATACTTATTGTTCTTTCGTTGATCAGTTGTTTTAGTGATATGTTTATTTCTAAGCTAATTATCTACTAACTAATTTCCACAAATTTAAACGTTTTGGTACACTGTGTATGAGTCTGCGTGGGTCTATTCTTAATGTGCAGGTTCGTGTTCCTTGTATAAGTCAGCATTTACAAAATGATCCAAACATCACACATTTAAAAAAGGCTAACCAAAAAATGTAAACAGGTCCTTAAAATAAAATGGCCAAGCAATAGTCAAAATTATCTAGAGATGAGTGTTCATCGCAAGTGCGTGTCAACGACTAAATTATTACATATCGCACATGAACTGTCAAACTCTGTTCACCGATCTGGAAAACCAAGCTGAAAATTTATAACTTAACTCAGTCCATGATCTTTGTTTTCTGTTTGCAAAATCCTCAAATTTAGCACGTTCCAGCTCAGCTGATTACAATGTCTATCTACAATTCCAGAAATATATTCATGTAGCTAGATACTGATATTCAAAAAGATGGATGACAGTCTGAATTTGTGTAACAGTCGATGCGTAAACCCAACCTAATTATGACAAGTGAGATAAAAAGATCAGTCATGTTAGAAACTATTACACTATTTTATAGAAAACTGAGTTGACTGGCTGTATTATTTTAGGAGCGCTCAGTTGATAAGTGCATGTATAATGTTTAGGGAGTTCGAAAGAAAAATTTAAAAGATGGTAATCATGGGGAATCTCATCATTAGCGATGACTCGGTGACTGACAAAATTTCAGTTCGAATGTAGAATGTTCGATTGGCTCATGCCAAACAATGGCACCTGTGTCGCAGGCGAAATATCATTTTGCAAACCAAACGAAGGGTGTACTGTGCAGCAGTTGGCTTTGTCTTACTGCAAAACATGGCCCATACGAGTAGATCACTTCCGTAGTTTATTATTCTTCGGTCACATGAGTCTCCGTAGCGTCGTTTGAGGATCGTGTGACGACGGAGTAAGCAATGTTATCGTTGTGAAACAAGTTCTAAGTAAGGTAACCTCATCATTTGAGGTGGTTGGGACAGGTGGTACGCATGCCCAACCACGGACGGCCGCGACGAGCTTTGTTCGATGGTGTAGGAGTAGGTTGTAAGAAGGCTCGGGGTGGCCAGACTTGTTTTGCAATGGCTCGGATGCATCCACTATTTGCTTTTTGAATTGTAACCTTCTGAATAACTCATTATCTCTATCTTTCTCCTCCTAAATTTATCTCACTGAATTATACTTTTGGAATCATATCCTTGTGCCCTAATCTTCTCCACTGCTGCACATTATTGTACTATCGATAGCACTGATGGATTTGAACTCACAGTGAGGTCTCTGTGCTGACGTGGTACAGCAATCTGATTCGATGTACTTATGTACGTAGTGATGCGTTGTATCTGTCTGTCTGACCTCTTCCAGATTTTCAAGCCGAATTCCATATACGTCGATATCTAATCGACCAAAGCTTAGGTTAAATCGAACCTGCCATTCGTAGAAATCGCTTGACAGTGTGAATAGAATGATGCCATGGAGTCGCCTTCAGCAATATGATGTATCTGCGGAAATACTTAGGATATCTCAGTGTGTACATATTCAGAATATTAACAAATAATTCTTCTTATGAAAACTCAGAAAATCGTCAAATGCTGATTCAGTTGGAAGGCAAAAAACAACATTTTCTAGCTTTTTTCCTACTGCGTTGTGACGTATAGTAGGTGATATTGATGAGGCTTTCAATAGTTGCACCTAATGAACTCGTAATGCATTTTCACTAAATTCGTGCACTGATGATAATGTGTTCGAACAATTAGGACGGATATAATAGCAAACTAATAACTAGTTTATCAAAAATCTTTTTTATAAAACATGAGTAAACCTAAAATTTTAATTTACCGCATTCAAAATCGAATGTCGCTTTTGCAGCTACTGTTATATATTAGCATCTGCTGCTGAACTTTTTAACGCACAAAAAAATGGACAGACTATTAATACATCTCAATGCGTCACAACTAAATTGAAACTAAATAAGAGGTTTTGCAAAATAAAGAAACCTGTTAGTATTTAGGCGACATCATGAATGAACAACGTAAAGCTGATGCAAATAGGTATGCGGGAATTACCAAAACAGGGCATCTATTTCTAATAGTGATGAGAATCTCAAACTCAGCACAACTACTGAACGAAACGTAACCAAAATATTCTTATACAAACGTCGCAAGATTTATGATGTATGCGGCAGACACATTTTTCCTCCAAAGCCGTC
Source organism: Schistosoma turkestanicum (assembly GCA_944470395.2). Taxonomy (NCBI): domain Eukaryota; kingdom Metazoa; phylum Platyhelminthes; class Trematoda; order Strigeidida; family Schistosomatidae; genus Schistosoma; species Schistosoma turkestanicum. The sequence goes on from OX103976.1 coordinate 28,906,023, forward strand.
ATCCAAGAAGTGCTTCTGTTGGTTAACAGCCGTCTTCTTACTCAACTAAACATCAGTCAACACGACGCGTATGAAAGCATCAAGTTAGCGTGAGGATGAATAAATCATATCACGGCGTTTGAAAAAAGAAAAACAACATCACAAAAGTCACTTTAATAACTTACAAGTTGGGTGGCAAATCGGAATTCACCCGGACATAAGAAAAGCGTCACAGCAAAGAACACGTCATTCTGTTATTGAGGAACAGACAAGTGAGAATAAACGATGATCGCAAAAATCTCAATGGTTTGTGATTATTCAAAATATATCAATAATTATTCATTAGTGTAGGACGTCAAGGAATAATCTAGCTGCTATGGTGCATGCATGGACACTCATCTACAATAATATACTTATAAAGAGTAAATTTCGAGAAAAAAGTAATGATGGATGGAGCCAGACGCCCACGTTCGATCTTTTCTGATGCATACATTTCATGAGTTCTTGTTATTGTTCATAAAGTGATTCTAGTAAACACAACTAAGGAAAACCCTGTTATATGAGAATCTGATAACCAGATATGGTGGATGATGAACTGGAAACGTCGTAATTCAAATAATGATTGATATTTCTGTTGCCGGCACTAACTAGTGAAACTAGAGTTACATTGTTCACACAACGTATACGGGAAATAAGCTGAAGTTAGATTTGAAACTATATATTGCCTACGCAATATTTTGTTGCTGATGTTTTCTTACCAGCATTGTGTATGTTATACTCAGCAACGTATGAATTCAGTCAAAATCTTTGACGTATTATAATAATGACTATAAACATGATAAAATATGGAGATTATTTATTTTTCAAGTCATATGGTGATCGCAGTTTATATGGGTATTCAGACTATTTTGGTTAGTTTGTTGTTCCAAAGTTATTTACAGCAAATGAGAATAAGTCATATAATTATTTGAAAAAGAAGCCGTCATGAACAAAGAGTATATTGAGGCGTAGCAAACATTTTTGTCAAGATCTTTTCTGGATTATGGAATAACTCGGAATTATTAATATTGTCATTGCAGTGATACATAAACTGAAAAATAATAATACAAGTGTTCATATCATTATTTCACAAAATGGTTTGTAATGAACTATTTCCTGTCCTTATTTCAAGATTGTATCCATAATTTTGTCGTTCATTTGTTGCTGTTATGCAGTTATTATTGTAGGTTTTTGATGAACAAATGTGATTCCACATGTTTAACTATCTCTGATTCCTATGCATTGTGAAATTTCCTACTAGAGTGTGGAAGAATACCGATGAGACTATAGCCTTATTTATTTATTAGACATATTCAGCGGGGTTAGGAAGCTAAACTATAAATAGCTCTGATTTCGAAAAATGAAGGCGACATAGTGGGGTTTCCAACAGTCCTGAGTTATTATTTTCTTAAGTTAAAACAACAGCGAGTTGGATGTTTATGAGACTTATCTTAGTGAAAATATGTGATTGTTCGATTATTGTTATTAGCACCTAAACATCGATTTCTCTTACATTGAGCAGTTGCCCGACAATGAAAACTGTGAGGCGCGTCTCATCCGTACAACTCGCTTGATAAATATCTTTGTTTCGGATTTATTTCATCTTTCACAAGTTATCGAAATCCGTAATATTACAGACCTAAAATTTGCGATAAGACAGATCTATTTTTTTACACACATATTTAAATAATAATATTTCTATTTTAAAATGAACACAGGTCAAAAAGCTATAGAAATATATTAGGATAGTGAATATATAATAAATAATTATTTCAGTTTATTTTATAGTTCATTTATTGAGTATCGTACTCCAACTGTATATTGAGAATGAATTTTTATTTATTTTGTAATTAATAGGGCTCAGTTGCTTTCACACGTATTCGAGTACACAGAAAAAAATGATCAGTACTTTGGTACTTTATTCTGTCTTTAACTCCACAGTTATCTGCTTTACTTCATTGTCTTGTGTGAACGAATGATGCTTTCTGTTTTTGCAAATATTTACCATTTAAGACAAGATTTGTGTACGCAATACGCACATAATAGATGTTGAAGTTATCAAACATGTGGTTGACAGTAGTGTTCAGTAAACACTTTTCTGTGAACATAATGATAAGCAGAAAGCATGTCGGAACCACAACTTTTGCGTCAATATCGAACAGACAGAAAACAATTTACATCATATTAATGTTGGCTACAAGCGCCTGTGTCAACCGGAAAAGCCTGATGAGTTTGTCATGGCTTCATTTTTCGAAATTCGATTAAGTTTAGGTGTATTCGTATTTTTTACTTGCTAATGATTGTACAAACGTCCATCAAAACCAATCTTTTTATTTCAGCCTTAACAAGGTGATGATCAGACGTCTGTGGTTTGCAAACTGCAGCAAATAGTACTACAGAAAGAATTGTCTTATTAATAACAACATCAGAAGTAGCTAAATATCGGTCTATAAGTCTAGTTGTTGATCGATTTCCAAGTAAATATAGGATTCATTCTTGTTATTATTAATAATTCATAAAACTGCTTTTTGAATTGTAATGTTGGTCCCAAAACGTCACAACTAAATGATTATGGTACAACTCAGCTGTCCAATTCACAAAAAAGTGCCTTGAATGCAACATCAAATTACGCAAGCAGGTACACTTAGATATTGTTAGTTCAGGTAAGCATTAGTTCAAAGGTTAAGGAGTCTGCGTATCCTTAAATTCTGCATGTAAGGTATGTTTCTACATCATATGAAAATAAATATTAAAAATCCGATATAAAATATTTGAGAAAAAACGGTTGACCTGTTCAGTAAATAACTACCTATATATGGTACCTTCCAACAAAAAGCGAACTAACAATACCTCATGGAATGTATAGGGTCACAATAGGTTCGATAATCAATTCGTCAAAGATTTATTGAAAGTTAGGTAACTATTGAGTGATTAATAATTTCATAATTGGGTTTAACTATGAAGAAACATTACGCAATAAAAAAGGACTTTCATGGAATAATCTGTGAATTCGTGCAAGACAGCCGCTAACTGGTTTATTCACAGTGATGTTCATGTCAGGCAGGGACCTCATCAATATATCCTGATCGTGGACTAGAAATTCATAAGTTACGGCTGAGGACTAGGCTGTCGCTGAACAATCATTTATCCAGGTAGCGTCAACAATGCACAAAGAAACGTTTTCGCAGATAAGAATGCATGAAACAGCAAAGTGAAGTAAACTTCTGAAACTGGAATGAGCTATTGACCAACATCAAAATCAGAATTAACGATGAAACATTAAAAAACAAAATACTCGGATAAAACGTACATCAATTTACTTTCTTTTTTCCAATCGTACACTCTCATGCTTCTCATTGAACAAAATTGAGACTGATGAGATACTGTTAAACCATCATCAAATGATGTCTATTACCGGAACTCCAACTTCTTATTACGTCAATAAAAGGACATTGTTTCGACGTCAGCTGAGTATGTGAAAGTAAAATGCCATCATAAAAATACAAGATCGATCAATAAAAATTGATTTCCAAAAATGTTTACATACACGTTAACAACTGACTGACTTAAGAAAAGGCGTTGATATTCATCATACCATTTTGGATAGGGCGTTATGTCAAACTATTGCTAATAATTAGTGATAATATACCAACGGCATTACAGTTCGACCACAATTGTACGTCAAAATCTCAGGTATTTCATTTGATGAAGATGTTGAATAAAACAAAAGCAGCCTGATAATGACAGTGACTACATTTGGTCTGCAAGCACAGCCTACTTTAAACTTGTTCAAATGGTGCATTACTGCATCATAAATAGGACTGTGAAACTCGAAAGCGGAATAAATAGGTAACAAATTTTGTTCGTATGTTATTGTTTTCATCATGAATCATATAATCCTTTTAAGATAACAATGAAATAGTTGGGTCTCATAGTAAACACAAATGATGTTTGGTATGTCTGTGAGTACGTCACTGCCAGTGAGACTATCTGAAAAGGAATCAACCTCGTCAGTGGATCTTATGGTTTTCGGGCATCAATAATGACACTTTCACAATAACACATAATATAAGGTAGACAAAGGAGATTTATCGTTTCGCGTTTCTTCATAAACTAAAACGGATCACAACCAGCGAATAATATGTACAGGTTTCTACTGATGGTGTTTTAGAATTAAATTAAAGATTGAGATTATTATTCAGATAATAAAATTTGCAATGTAATGCAAAAAATATCAAAAAAGACGAGGTTTCGATGAAATTTCGTTGCATGTCCTTATTCTCTCATTTATTATATGATCATTAGTAAGTTAAATGTAGATTCCTTTTTTACGTTTCAAGTTACCTGCACGTTAAATCAATCGGTAATTGAATTACAGTTTAAATTGTTTTACAAAAAGTTAAGTATAAAGTTCGCTAGTCAATCAATAAATGTTTTGGCGTGTTCGACTATATATATTGCAGATTGTACAGAACTATCTTAAGTGAACGCTTGGAACGATTGATGTTAGTTCTTATATTTTATGAGCATTATAAATTTCAATTCTAATGGTTCATTATTCGGTTCAAAATATGATGGTCCTAATTGTTTCAGTGAAAGAAACTGCATTTAATTTTTGAACAAGGACAAGTTAAATGATTCATTGATTATTAGATAAGCACATATAGATCAAAACTCCGCCAGTAGAACCTTCGGGGCTACTGCCGGTCCCAAGCCCGGGGTAAAGGAGGAGGGTTGGACATGGGGTTGGCGACCCCATTCCGTCAAAAACTAACTTGCCAAAAAAACGCTAACCAGAAAAAATAATTCAAACCATTTTAACTCTGCCCTGGAAGTTAAAAGAAGAATTATGACGTCGCGTGATGAAAGCCGAGTTCCCTCGGAAGTCACGGGGCTGATGCCTCTTCTGACAACCAGAGCAACCATTTTTTTAGGTACATGGAACGTTCGTACATTGTGGGAGACTGAAAGACTATTTCAAGTTGCGGCAGAAATGAGAAGATACAACCTCGAGGTGCTTGTAATCAGTGAAACACATTGGACACAAGTAGGACAACTGAGACTAGCTTCAGGGGAACTGCTGTTATACTCTGGTCATGAAGAGGAAAATGCTTCACATACACAAGGAGTTGCATTGATGCTGTCCAAACATGCACAAAAGGCACTAATAGGATGGGAATCTCATGGACCCAGGATCATTAAAGCATCCTTCAAAACAAAGAAACAGGACATTACAATGAACGTCATCCAATGTTATGCACCTACCAACGACTACAATGACGACGACAAAGATCAATTCTACGAAAGGCTGCAGTCAATCGTCGATAAATGTTCACCAAAGGATTTGACGATTCTTATGGGAGACCTGAATGCTAAGGTTGGCATGGACAACA
>OX103976.1:28911933-28927207 GCA_944470395.2 Schistosoma turkestanicum
CATATGTTCAGTTGAGTGAAACGACGGCCGTTCACTTACACGTTTATTTTTCCGATTATGTCTTTCGAAGAATGCAAAGCGTCTGCTTCAGACAGCATAAATCTTGAGACGTTCGTATAGTTTTACTGAGTTTGAGATACTCATAACTACTACAAATGACAGCCGTGTTTTGCTTATTCTTGTTTTTCTATCTGCATCAAAACCACATTGTCCAACCATAATGCACCCAGATACTCACAGTTGATAATCTATCAGATGATATTCAGTTGTGACGGCTCGTGGTGTATTGGAAGTCTGTCCTTATTCTCCTTCATCAGTTCGAAACTATGTGAGTTGAGGCTGATGTTCAATAGTATTTGTAACATTGAAAATCGATTTTTAAGATCGTTAACAAAAATAATAGATTTGCTTAATTTCCACAACGATGATTTTTGAATAACAAAATATTTGCTTGCATTTATCTTCATCATCATCAACACAAAGATTTAGTGAAAATTCTTTAGGTGTTCATGAAGTACAAATTTCAAAGCGTTATCAATATCACTTACTGAGAGTCACAATGTAGTAATAAAGAAGCCAGAAGTATTCTTCCTGTTGTTCAACTAAATCAGTAAATGAACACTTACTGAATTCTCGTTAGAAGATGGGTTTGTCAGTATACTTGAGATATTTTGAATTTCTCCCTAGGAACATAATGTTGGCGGAAGTAACTCCATAATATCATCGTATTCACACTGTCAAACTCTTTCAAATAATCACGAAAATTGCTTTTATTGGTGAGTTCATGTAGTCATTACAATAACATGAGAAGAAGTAGGCTCACAGCTTCAATTCTCTAGTTTTTCGGTAGCATAATTGTATTTGTTTCTCTTATGGTGGAAGGATTTATGTCTTCAAGATATCATAACGTTGATGAGACTAAGACTACCATTTATATCTTATCACATAAGTTGATTTGCAGTGAAAATCAAAGAAAACGTCTATCAAAAGCCTATCACAAGACATTCAGTGTAATATAATATTGATAGAAAAATACTGTTCACGCATTATAATTTCGAAGGATATATTATAAACAAATAAAAATCAATGAAAATGGATGATCATTTGACTGTGTAATGTAGTAAAGATAACAATGGAAGAAATAATTGACATGAAATTGTGAAATCATCAACAGTGTCTACAAATTCGAACTTGGATACCAAAGTCATATACAATAGAGATTAGTTTTCCAATTGCAATATTTCATCAAGTAATATATTGTCAGTGCGATCAGCCCATATTTTTGTCATAAAACTGAAGATATATAGAAATGAACTGTCGGTCTTCTAGTAATTTCACAGCATCGAAACATATCAAATGGAAACTAAGTTATATCTTTGATCCTTGTTCAATCAAATATCAACATCCAGTTGGTTGACCAAAGAAACAAACTTGATATCTCACATTTGCAATCCAATAACTAATATGCGATCCCTCATATTATAATATTGGAAATAAGAAAGTTTCAACTAATAATCTGAAAAGATTTCTGGAGTATACAATGCATTCATTTCTCAAAAGCCCAAAAGTTTTGATTTCTGTCTGTTTTACAATATATGGGAAAATGCTCAATGTGCAGAAACAGTTAAATATGTGTGAAATCAAACATTCATCAGTTACGTACAATAAACATTGCACCACACTAACTGATCAAGGACAGAAGTGCAAATGCTATCCAGAACAGAAGAATGAAACATTCATTTCCGTATATTTGATTCGATCTGCTGAAACATTATACATCCTCAAATCTACTGAGTGCTGTCACTACGAAAAAACGTATCGCGTTAATTCAGAACTGAAAAAATTCATCATTATAATGTGATTGATTTGCGACCTCAGTCCACTTTCATGCGAGTCAGATAAACAGTTGTCAGTAATTGACCTGACTAATTCTGTAAACATAATGAAAGTACCTGAAACGATGACAGGATTTTGTTACTTTCTATTTCAACGTCATTTGTATTATGCATCACAACAAATTGAACCTAAAGCCTGGTTGTCTTTTATTGTATATTAGGCTAAGTGAGTTTCAAAACCGTATCACTGATGTTTTATGATTTCAATGAAACACAACAAGCTTCAGAGCGTAAAGCTATTAAACTAACTGAAAATACACACAATGAATAAAATCATGGTCTCCTAACATTCAAAATAATGAAGATCTTGGTCCACGTAGATGCATAGTGAAGGGCTTTGTTGAGAATAATGATGACTGCGAATATTAAAGCTACCAATCTTAAACGTGCAAATGAAGTGTACAATAAAATCAACTGAAGTGTACATTCAGTTTATTATGATACATCAAACGTTTAATCAAATATATCGGCCACAAATAGGCAGTATTGTAAACATAATCATAAAAATACGTGAACGGGACGACAACGAGATGTTGTGGTGGACCAATCAATGTATTATTTCAAAATATCAACAAAGTTATTGAATAAAAATAGATGTATATTGAAATATATCGATTAAATGTAATAAATACAATAAAAATGTAAGGACGTTACTTTATACGGCTGCTTCTGCGTGTTCGGTTGTGAATGGTACTAAAAAATCCACAATTATAGGAGATTAGTAATACAATTAATGTAAATATCCGTAAGGTAGTTTATACGCATGACTTTAGTCTATAAATGTAGACAATATACGTATTAGAATCCGATTAGCGTATTGATGAACGAATGAGAACATAAGTTGTGTGTATAAAGTGTATTTGATAGGCTCAGGCATTGAAAGCCGTGCTATGTGTGTAATTGGATTTTCTATCGTGACAGTTCAATTCGATTCCAATAGACGTATGTCGGACGCACTTCCCGATTTTGAATTTAAAACACAATAATTCTAGGGGAAAATGGTCTATTAATAAATAATAAATGGAAATACAAACAATACCTAACGAAATTTACGCCTTCCAATTCAAAATTACTCTGAATGAGTATCAAGGTTCCGAGGTCTAGGTGAACTCCTATACTGCACGATATCAATCCAAAAATGTGGCGGTAGCCATATTATATCAAACTTAAACAACATATGTACAGTTCAGAAGCAAACATAAAAACTTCAATATAAGTACAAAATATAGAAATAATAACAATATACAATGATAAAATCTCAAATCGGAATCAAATAAAATACCAAAAATGTCAACAGAAAAAGTCCGTCATGTCATAACAAAAATATGTAAACATGGAGGGATTTTCCAAAACACAAAACATTCAAAAAGGATTCTACAATGTGTACAACAGAACGGAAAAATCGTGTAGTCAACGTTACTTGTATCCAAGGTAACACACTTAAACAACATGTACAATCATTTTATAGTAAATGTACAAGCAGTCAAAAATTAAGAGAATAAATTCAAAACAAGTTTGTCATACCGTCTTCACAATGTGTAATTGTCAAACAAATCATCATTTGTTCCTTTCAGGTACAGAATCATTTCAGAAGAATGCACTTTTTTCTAGGATCTTTCGAAATAACTTTGTTGAAAAAATTGGAATTGAAATTGGAATCTATCATAGCTAATATTTTACTGATGAGAAAATGATTTTAAATGAATAGTTAAAATATAAGATTGTCAATAATAATGGGTTTTATGACTTACTATAATATGATACCAGATAATCGAGCAGCTTTCTTCCAAAACTCTAAGGTTATTCTGGTACATCGACAGTGAATTGTTGGACAACCTCAAATACACACATGCATGGTGGTGAATCGCAACTTGCGATATTGTCATTTGCTTCTGGCACTCGACATAATGAATTTGTTATCATGGTCGAAATATTCAGGTAATATGCTGCCAATAATTCCAAGTTGAACTGAATTAGCCAGAAGTTGAAAAGTTGTTAGAAGCAGCAAGAGGAAGTACGTTATTATATTGATTTTACAGAAATTCGAACAATTCTTCGACTTGTATCTTCCATGTCAAGTTGATGGTAGCAAGTATACTTACAAGTACAACTTTTTCAAAATCAGTAAGGGAGTCTAACATCGGTAAATAAAGTAGTTTGTGAAAATTCATCAATAAAAGACTGCTCAATACTTTTCTCATTCATCTGTCTATATTACCAACCTATAAATACCTATCTAACTTCCTCTTCATCAACGTTTGAATATATGGATCTTTAAACTTGTCCGTGTACTGAACGAATAAGGCTATTTCACCCTGAATAAAATCAAAGCTCGGAGGATATATTGACAATAAAATTTACAAACTCACATGATTCATTTCAAGCAATAACCTAGCAAGATTCAATACAATCTCTTTATGTTTACTAAAATACACCAATAACTTGACAACATAAATTGATTGACTAGCGATTATGATATCAATGAACTTTAGACTGAAAAACGGTTCATATACCCTGTGGAAACCCTAATTCAGTTTCATACACAGTCAACAACATAAACGAATACGTGAAGATACTTTGATTCGTAAAATATGAACCACCTTCTCACACGCTCCACCTCATAATATAAATTAGAGAATAAAACAGATAACGAAATTTCTTAGAAACATTACATATTTTTCCCTTTTTCTTATTGTCACAATGTAGTGAAGAGCAACCGAAAATTTCGCCCCTGTTGAGGCATAAAAAGAGAATATCGTGTGACATCAGTATATATATCATGTATCTTTACTGTAACCACCAAATAGTTTATTGTTATTTTGAAAGATTCAAATAAATTTGAAATCAATACACTGGAATATGATAGGGAGATTTACATTTATTACACTTTTCAACGTTTTATAATTTTGTGTATCGGACAGTGATGCGTTATGTGAACACTGGTAAATCAAACTCTGTCTGCACACCTTCTGCAGTTACCATCTTACCTAATTTGGATTTGCTTCAATTCAACGCCTCCTATCAATGAAAACAAAAGTTCTAAAAGCCTACACCTGGTGAGAGTCACTGTATGACTGCAAATGTGATGAAGTATTTCATCAAAATTTGTGTTGAGTTTAATTGTGATATATAAATTTGATGAAGGATATAAAATTAAAGTTTTTTTTTCTGTACAGTTACGTCGAAATACTAGTACAGCTTGCTTCAGATAATTTGTTTGTTGACAATCCTTTAGTTCAACGCTGTACAATAAACAAATTTGATAAATATCAACGCGTTTTGACAGTCATGTCCTTCTACATCCATTAGTTTATAGTTAACGTGTAGGTTTGCATTTTTATTATCATTCATGTGCTTCATAATGTTATTATGTCATGACTTTTTCCTTCGGTTACCTTTAACGATGTTTCTTATTTGTATTTTTAATGACGTGGTAAAAAAACTAAAATATGTGATCCTGGAAACTATCAGTTAAATAATTATTTCAGTTTTTTCTTTTGTCTACTGAAACAACATTGAATTTTCACTCGACGCACAAGTCACTTTTTCAACCAGTTTTATGATTATTAGGTAGTACCTGTGTTCACACTTCTCTGATCAAAGAATATAATTCGATCACTTATCGACAGACGCAAAAGCTATTGCATATTTCCGACAAATAAAATGAACGTTCCTCAGAATGTTAATTATTATTTTACACACGGGCAAAACACGTGAATAAAATCAATACATAATAAACGTTGATTGCAGAACTTTCAGACTTACGAATTTGAACAGCGTGTCTTTTCAAAAAAAACAAAACGATATACTGAAAATTTTTTAAACGTCTATACGACACTGCTGTTTCATGAAAACGTTTTTATAGATGTTGTGGGATTTGATCATCCTACATTTTGTGAGAAGGGGGTTTGTTTATTCTAAGGTTTGTGTTAGAACTTTGAAGAAGTCAAAAGTAATATGCAGAGTACATTCCGTATAAGGTGAACCTAGAATTCTTCAGATAATGAAAGTCACGCATCGAAGCATTTTCAACGTAATCATTTCGAGATAAGGGTTATGTAGCCAGCAACCGCATCAAACGTTAAAACATGAAAAACTGTCGTAAAGTTACATAGTTACAAAGTTACAAAGTATATCACAAAATTGTTTCTTTTAAACATTTTGCATGGTCCTAACAACATGAAAGGAGGGGAGGTAGAGTTATGGACTAACAAACATTGATGGTGTGGGCAATGACTTCAAACCACTCATGTTTGTGGAGAAGAACATTTGTTTGCTTTCGAACATTTCAGGTTGATGAGGCGACGAGTCAATAACATTGAAGTTGCTTTTATACGATTGCAAATATATATATATATATATACTGACTAAATGAGGAAATAAAACAATAAATACCGTATTGTTCCGTTTGCTGCATTCAAGTTCTCAGCAACACCACATACGTTTTCTCAATGTCAATGAAGCATAGTAAAATTTCGCGTTCAGGCCTTCAGTAGCTGCTTTTCGTCCTCCAATTGATCTGCCTGTCACAGTCGAAGATACAGTAACATATATCAATATCGTATGTCCAATAGCAATTTCGGCTTTTCAATTTTATTGACAGCGTTCCGTTGGAAACTTACTAGAATTGGCTTAAAAACGTGGAAAGCGATGAGATAACATAGTTTTAGGAAATGGACATTTGATTAGAACTCAATAGAATGAAAATCGTGATCAAACATAGAATCTCTAGAAGCGAAGCTGTCACTAGCTCAAGGCTCATTTGTTTTGAAAGTCAACGCTCAGTGATCGAGGTCTTATATTTAGTGGAAACACTACACACCTACGCCCGAATCGTTCTCAGGCAATTTTTAATCAAAAGAGTTACGTTACGTTAGCAAACGTACTTTATTGAAATTCAAAGAACAAAATAAAATAAAATGTCTTCTTAGAAACTATCTTTCACAAGACATTATCAACATTTATTGTCAAAGTTATTAGTAGACGATAAATGATCTAAAATTAACGAAAACTAGAAAATTATCATAACGTAATTTGAGTTATTTTGGAGTGGTATAGCGTAGAAGTCAGATTGATTGCTGTGAGCATTTGAAAGAATAAAAGAACAGAGATAGAATAGCAACTAACACTCACGAGAATTAAATTATATTGCTATGTTGAACGCTCTAATTATTGAAATAAAATTCAAACAGATATGGAACACGACTATTTGTCATAGCTAAAAAAGGGATGATAGTTCACAGTTCTTTACAAATGTTTCACTGTACATACTGTTTAAGCAAACAAAGCGAAACAGGCTGAAAAACAACGTCAAACGTGGTAACTATTAGGCTGTAAATATAGTTATTCTAAATACGATAACGTGTTAATAATCATAAATATTTTCAATATTTTGACTTATACAATGAATAATGTTTCAATATCTTTTTGAACTCCAAAGATTGATTCTGAGTTCGAAAGTTGGCAAGTCTAACAATTGCAATACTACTGAAAAAACTAAGCCAAATGCTATTCACATTCCAGTACGTACTGAAAGGTGAACAATTTTCATAATAAATATTTTTTTCGGAATAGCAATGAACTGGTACTGATCCACACTAAAATAAATGATAGACATGCTTTTGTAAAACAACAACGAATAATATGATGATATGATGTGTTCTTTCAAAGCTACAAATAACATCAAGACTAGAGTATACTATTCCGGTTTTTAGTGATTCATCAATGAATAAGCTTTGAACATCACCATCTGTAATTTCTAAAATGCAAATAATCAAATTGTCGATAACTGAATGTACAAAAAGTTCTCGTCACATCTACTACCAAAATTTCACTTTCAGACATTCACTATCTCAACTAGCTAAAGAAAAAGTCTCGAACTCGCGAAGTAAATGTATCGTTCAAGCATCCTGCAAACACAATGATCTCTAGCACACAAATGGCGTTTGATTATACATAAGAAAACTGTCTTTTGGGGAGACACAGACATAGAAAACTGAATAAACACATTATATAATCACAAACAAGGATTGTCCTTTTGAAATCTCAAAGTAATCTCTAAGCAGATTGACAGACCCGCTAAATAAGCGACAATCTTATGACATTTATCGAGCAACTTCAAGGATCTATCGGCCTCAAAACTACTACCTCTTTAATAGTGTGAGCTCCTGTGGTCAACTTGAAACGTGACCATTGTCGTAATCCGGATAACTTCTTGATCGGACATGAATTTGTTGTTGACTTTCTTCTCATGTTGAGGCTGTCGGCCGTTTGTCGGTATCTAGCAGGTAGTCAGCGTGAATATTTACTTCTGTTGATGAAATTCCGTGCCGGCCGCTGACCTAATCACTTGACGCCTCCAACCTCTAATTCGTACAAGGTACGACTAACTCTTCTGCCAACAGTTGGCATCACAGATGGTTAGGTGAAAGTTCCGTTAACTCTAGTCAACACAATGTTTGAACCATGCAACACCGTTTCTTGATGATGATATTTCGTTTTACGAGTTTGTGTCAATCATATTAGATCCACTCAACTTCGAATTTACGAATTCACAAAACATGGATCCATTATTTCAAGTTTTTGATTTTTCATATGACAAAGATTTCCTGACAAAATCTGTGTCATTTGTGTGTGTACTTGAATGATTTTGTCAAACGATGATGTGTACCCATTACGAAAGATTAAACATTAGCTACTGTCTTCATTCATCAGAAGAGATTGTCAAATTTTTCTAGAATTTTATCCTACGTATGTTTTTGAAAATGAGAGTACATGCGTTTATGATATCTGTGAAAGATCCAGTGGCATCGTAGACGACACATTGGATATAGAGACAGAAAGATGAACATCATTGTAAATGTTCAACTTAAGTTTTGTTCATGAATATCGTACACCTTGTAGATGGAGAGTGCAATTTTCAGGTAAGTAACATGATGAGCTCCAATATAAGTGCAATAACACTAAAATATGAAATATATCGGAGAAAACAAGAAGAAGTTTGCAATGAGCTCCGTACGAGGCTTGATCAGTTGTTTTTAATTAATCAGCAGCAAATCGTTAGAAAATCTGATAAGCAACTTCTTCGAATGACTTTGTTCAGACAACTGTAAGTTCACTGCATATTGACCTAAATTATGTAAACTGAAATGAGGCAAAACTACTGCCACGGAGCTTGCCAGTTAACCGAGTTCAATCTGCAAGGTGAGATAATGAATTTAAAGACAACGTAAATTAATTCCTTGCCAAAGGTTGGATTTTTTACTGATACTGCACTAGTTTTGTGTGTGTTTTCGTTGTTAAAATAATTGAATGTCTCTGTAATTGTAAACAACACTTCAAAATGTTTTTACTTCATGTATCACTTTGATACAATCCAAATGATAATAAACTTCAAAACATCCAATCACATCTTCAGCCGTACATTTTAACTAACTATCGTTTCGAACATTGTAGCGAGAAAGATGAAAAGTGTAGTGCGGTTGCAAACTTTATGAATGTGCTTATCTGCTGCTATATTAAAAATAAATACTTGTCAATGAAAGTAATTACCAACCTACTCATTTAAACAAGCGTATAGGATCCATTCTGATTCTCTTAACACATGAAAATCAATTTAACGAATAAGTGAAAACTCACCAAGTGTTCATGATGTAAAATATTCAACAGCTTACACTGGGTGCCTTCCCGAGTACACGACATTGTTGAAGGGGACGTCAGAGCATCACTGTTTCCACACAGTAAAACGCTGTCACCTATTCTACGTATTTGATGTTTAATCGTACGCTTTCCGTATCAAAACGTTACTAAGGCTTCTGTAGCTATCACTAACGCTAAGATTAATTTCTATTTCTATTTTTAGCTCACAATTTTATTGAATTAAAAAATATATCTTGTATTGTTACGTTCGCTGCATTCATTCAGTCTGCAGTACACGATGCATCTTCACAAGGTTTGTAAAATACAGATTTTTTGTAAATTGTTCATTGCTCGAAAAAAAGACTATACTTCTGTACAGTGAGCATTAAAACACCAAAAATCATTTGATTCATAACTTGTTTTAGTCATCGACTATGAACACATTGTTTTAAATTTACTATAAGTGTTAATTTTTAATAAAATGAACTTAGAGATCGTAGACAAAGTCTCTTCACAAAATTTTGATGTTCATAACAAAGCCTTTTCAATAAACAAAGTACATTTTGCAAGATTGTTTTTCATTTTATAAAAAACTGTTGATCTTTATTTGAAACTATACACGTAAAAATATAATTACTTCTAATTTGTTAAGTCACATTTCAATAAGTTAACAAAAACTATAAACTGCTGTACAATTTCAAAGCATACATAATCTTTTGTATTAGAAGTTTCTGTCGATATCAAATAATACATACATAAGTGCCCAATTTCAGTACACTGTTTCGTAAATCGTAAATGTATGTCTACTAGTGAAGGCAAATTATAATTTTTTTAGGAAGAGCTATCCAAGTGCTCGAATTCAATATATTAGCCCGTTAAATTCTTGTAAATCGATCAACAACTAGGCTTGTGACATACATATAAATGTAAGTCTGATATTGGTAATATTTGTGTAATGCTGTCTGAACGCTTGCTGCAGTTGGAAGCTATGAACGTCTCATTAAAAACTGTGCCATGTGAGTTTTCGGTAACGGATTATATTCTACGAAGTATTTTTTCTGTACTATAGTTTAACCTTGGTAAAACAACATGAAAACCCTTTGTAATAAAATGAAGGGCTTTTGAATACCCTTACAACTTGAAAATGTTTTCAGACAAGGCAAATATTCTTACACAATTTAAGAATTAGATAAGCCTCATTAAACATCCTGTGTGTTTGTAAATGGATTTTCTACCGTAGCGGTTGAAATTATTTCCAGTAAGTGCAATTCGAACGCGTTATCTCCCAACCCAATGTCGAAAACACAATAATTCTAGGAGAAAACGGTCTATATTATAATAAAAATGGAAACACAAATCAATACCTGAATTTTGATGCACTTTCCAAGTCACAATTACTCTCAGGAGTATCCGAATTAAAAGGAGATCCAACCGCCACAGTATCAATCCAAATATGGCTGCAGCCATATTAAAGATCAATTTTAAACAACATATATACAGTTTAGAAGCAAACATAAAGACTTCAATATAAGTACAAAATATAGAAATAATAACAATATACAATGATAAAATCTCAAATTGGAATCAAATAAAATATCAAAATGCCAACAGAATGTGTCCGTCATGTCATAACAAAAATATGTAAACATGGAGGGATTTTCCAATAACAAAACATTCAGAAAAGGATTCTACAGTGTTATTAAAATTACTAAAGAATATGATAACTCAAGACCTTTAGTGACCTAATTTTAAAGCCTTCAACTTATGATATCAGAACCAACGTCATTTCACCCTCCGATTTCCGATGAACAATTCGGAAGAACATATTGGGCATGAGTTTCAAAGTTAAAGTTCCAGCCTCAAGTACGACAGTTCAAACTGCATAATAAATAAAGACAAATAAACTTATGGGAATTCAGTTGATCATCAGTATCCTCTAGTAAAAGACATTTGCGACCATTCACTATTTAAAGCTTTCATTTTTTTAGATCAGAACTACCGACATTTCAGCTTCTGTTCTCTGAATAATAAGTCCGGTAAATTAAGTGTGCGAAATTTTGAAATGTATATTTTCGGTCTCTGAGAATATATTTCACAATGCATAATATGAAGGGACATGTAAACATATGGAAGTTCAGTGGGTCTTCAGGAACTCACCATAACATGTTTAAGAAAGTCAAATAAGTTTTTAGATATCATGAATCTACCAAATGATTTCTTTGTTATTTCGAAGGCAGGGAATAGATAATTTACATTATTTCTTCTGACAACAGCTATTTAAAAATTTTTTCTTCCTCAAATGAAACGCAGTAGGTTTTCTGAGAATATTTTTTCAATATTCTTTTTCCTGGATAGAGGAAATGTTGAATTATAACCAAAAGAATAATTCGAATATATAGCTTGTGGTTCGTAATGCATACAACTTTGGACATAGGTAGCATGAAGTGAAGTATCGCATAGAAGTCTCTGTAGAATCCTTTTTGAATGTTTTCTTTTTTGGAAAATCCCTCCATGTTTACATAATTTTGTTATGACATGACGGACTTTTTCTGTTGACATTTTTGATATTTAGTTTGATTCCAATTTGAGATTTTATCATTGTATATTGTTATTATTTCTGTATTTTGTACTTATATTAAAGTTTTTATGTTTGCCTCTGAACTGTATATATGTTGTTTAAATTTGATCTTTAGTATGGCTACAGCCATATTTGGAGTGATACTTACTGGAAACCAATTGAACTGCTATGGTAGGAAAGTAATTTAACAGATCGAAGGGGGAAAAAACCGAAAATTATGATACAATCAAACTGTACTGAAGACAAGATCACATATCAGAGAAAACGTTCAGATTCATATGTTTAGTGAATTCCCCTTTTTTTAGGATATGTATTCTGTCATTAGATTGGCAATAATCAAAATAGTTGAAACAAATGCATCACATCTGGAAAGCTTTCTTTATAACAATCTAGCTTTTGGCACATTCGACAATTTCCTTACTGACATATTTTGGAACCTACTGTAAATACTTGCTTTCAGTGAATTTTTATCAATCCAACTTACGATCACCTACAATTTGTTCCGTAATTTGATATAACATGATGTAGAAACAACTGGTTCCGAATTTTATTGCGAATTTGCGAATACTCTGTACTCATTTTGACGTTACGTCAAATTAAACTCATGCTAGTTAACCCGTTCTTTACATAATATAATAAGTAAACATGTTTGAGCAGTTTCCACAATTTTAAAGACTCACAATTTTAATGGCTTAGGATTTCTTTTTATGATTAGCATAATAATAGAAAATGCTGTTTTGTACAATCCGGTTATCTTGGAGGTAGACTCAACTGGTGGATTCTGGAGGCTTCAATGTATCAAAAGAAGTAATAGCGATCTGGTCCTTGACATAAACTTCGACTATCTATTTTATTAACGATTTTTGACTAAAAAATAAATATTATACTGTCGTTTTGTAATTGTAAGAATTATTCTGAATTCTGAAGTTGCTGAGTCTCACAGTTAAATAACTTATGAAAAAAACATCCGAAACAATTGATTCGAATTTCATTTCGCAAAGAAGGAGTTAACATCACTCAAAAGGAAATGCGAACATATTTACATCATGTTAAATATTTAGCAATATCCATGAACTGATAATAATCGATAATGCTGTTGGAATATTCATCCAATCTGCTAAGACAATCGTAGGAAGGAAATCTGATGGCACCTTTTAGCGGAACTGCCTCTGATCACCAATTGATGGAATCTCAAATGAAACTGTGACTCAAGATACAATGGACAAGGGGGTAGGAACGACTTTACGTCGAGATAACATTATGCTAAGGGAATTCAAGATAGCTTTTAGCATTAAAAGTGGTACTCAGGGGGGTTCTTAAAAGAGATAAAGCAACTTTGTAAAACAATTTCGGAGAGTTCTATGGGCCTCAATTGGATAGAATAGATGCCTGTATGTCCTCTTGAAAAACAATTAAAAAGAGGTAGAATACGGTGACAGAAAGCAACTATAGCCAAACTGGTAAAAAGAGAATGAAATGGCGCAACCCATATACACGGATACAAAGAGG
Organism: Schistosoma turkestanicum; assembly: GCA_944470395.2. Classification (NCBI taxonomy): domain Eukaryota; kingdom Metazoa; phylum Platyhelminthes; class Trematoda; order Strigeidida; family Schistosomatidae; genus Schistosoma; species Schistosoma turkestanicum. The sequence goes on from OX103976.1 coordinate 28,925,554, forward strand.
CAACTGAATAGATGCTTCGGAGCCGACAAACAAAAATATGTGCAAGACCTAGCAACAAGGGAAGAAAAGGCTGAAAGAGAGAGAAAATTGAGACTACGTTAGAGAATAAAAGAATAAACTGAAATATGAAAGAAAGATGTCACTATTCTACACTTTCTTCAAGTTTTTCAATTTTATATCTCCGGCAGTGAAGCAAAATATGGACAGGAATAAAGCAAACTCTGTCTGAATACATGCTTCATTTGGCGTCGTTCCTTATTCAGATTTTCTTGTTTTTACCGCCTTCATCCCATGAAAACAAACGTATTACAGGAGGATCATAATCAATATGTTCTACATCTGGTGAGAGACTAACGTTCGACTGCGAATGTAATGGAGTATATCATGAAATTTTGTATTGTGTATCATAGTGTTATATAATTGAAATTAAGTGAATTGAGTATTTCTGTTTAGAATGCTCACTCATTACTGAACATGAGGCGCTCTTGTACAATCGAAGAAATATTATGTGTCAGTTGCTTGTCGTTAGGTCATATATGCTGAAGACTCAACATTAAGTAATTATAATGCCTTTCAGTATTAACGTTTTCACAGAAACAGAAGCTGTCACTTGAATATTTCACTCCGTTTTTTTCTCCAGTCTAGTGAATCCGTGATTCACCAATTCAAACAGCTATTGTATATTTCAGACAAACTATATGAACGTCGCTTAAAATGGTAATTAATTGCTATGAAGAATGCTTGTAACGAGTATTCTGTGTGTTTATCCGAACAAAATATGATATGTTGGTTCACATCATTATGTTTATTGAACCATTTATTAACTATGAAATTTTTCACACAGGAGCACAACACGTGATAAAAATCAATACATAAGAATCGTTTATTGCAGTACTTTCAGATAAACGAATTCTATGAAGGATGCCGAAACGGAAAAACTATACGATATACTGGCCATGCTGCGAACGTGTGTAAACATTAGTTCATAAATTGAGTCAAATATTCTTTTCTAAATCTTACTGAGTATTACGCACAAAATTAGTCTTAACTATGTTGTGGAAATAGTGGACACGACGTGATAAGTGGAAATCCCTTATCAGAATTATGTCAAATTACCGAGATCCAAAGATTCAAAAGTCCGTAACAACAAGGGAATTTACGGCTCTTTGTTTGTTCGGGTTGACGATTAAATTGGGTTTTTGCAAACCAAATACCAGTTATCACCCTTGACATGTATACTCCAACGAAAACCTGATAAGAGGAATCATGTCAGCACGATGTTACGGTTAGCTAATCTGTGATCGTTTCACAATTCTCTTTCTGGAAATTATACAGAAACGTGTGAAACATTATTCTGTTTGGTGGAAGAATCACGACATGCAGGTCAGTATCCAATTTGTAGCAAACAATTTTCAACACATCGATAATTTCAAGAAACCGCTGCGTTCTTTGTCTATGATTCATGTGTTCAACACTGCTGTTTTTAGAAAAAAAACAATCTGAAAATAATATTTTTATATCTACAAAACCTCTTTAATAAGTTTAAACGTTTTGCCTGTAATTTTTACATTATTTTCATATTGTGTTTTCTAACAACAGCAGTGTCCAACATATCAATCATATACGAGGGACACGGTCGATCATTCTTCTCCCT
>OX103976.1:28927704-28996942 GCA_944470395.2 Schistosoma turkestanicum
AGGGTTATTATTCACATCTACCACACTAATAATAGACACATTAGGTTTACCCTTAACCTTGACTTTCTTGTTGTCCACAATGATGTTCCGACTCTTAACATTTAATGACGAGTTGCGAGATAGTTCGCGTGCAGGCTTTAAAGCTAAGCTAGCACTGCTGCCACTTACACTAACACTATCGATTTTGCTGCGACTATTTGGACTAGTATACGACTGTCCATCAGTTGACTGCAAACAAACATCAGCAGGACGCGCTAAGCTGCTTTTATCTTTCGCTTCACTATTATGATACTCCGTAGAACTAGATGCAGTAGCTCGCAGACATCCTGATCGCGCAGCAACATGAAGTGCTGTGTCACTGTTTACGCTTGCTATCCTAGGATCAGCTCTGTGTCGTGTCAAATGATTTACACTACATGAAGTGTTCCGAAAATAAGCTTCATTCAATACAGTCAAACGTGTTTCGTCCTTATTTATACTCAATGCACCCAATAACCTCTGTTTTCTAGAATCCAAATTACCATTCATTGCATTAGGAGCAGTTAGGAAACTTCTACCATCACATACCTCGCATCCGTCTTGATGCCTAACCTTTCTGACTTCTTCCTTCTTTGCCATCCTCACAAAAGCCACCTTATCTCCTACACATACCGACTTCTCACTAGGGTACACATCAAGGGATTCTGAATCATAAAGCCTACATGTTCGGTCTTCAGGAGGATATATCTTGCTAATACAATTAACAACTCTCTCAAGTTCCGTGCTTGAGGTAGGTGCAAACACATTCGGAGAATTCCCATGTCTCGCAAGCAGATGACTAATCGCTTTCATATCATGTCTCGTTTTTTTGGCGTTTAGCTAATCGTCCAAATCTTCTACTAGCTCTCCTTGCATGGGATGAAATAAATTCCGTCAAATCACTGAATGTAGGCTCTCTATCCTCTTCGTCCAGCTCTGCACACTGAACTTGCATACAATGTGGTAGAAGCCAAACTATCCTTTCCAAAGGCACCAAGGAATTTAAGTCAGCAGCACTATTTGACTGTTCCAAAGTCATAGCAACATTTCGCATCTTCATTGCTAAATTCGATAACTGCTCTGCATCGTTGTAGTCAGCATTCTTAGCCTTAAACAATTCGTCCAATGTTTCACGAGCGATTACATGCGATTGTCCGAAGAGCTGTTTTAGAATATCCTTAGCCTGAGGTTACATAATAAGACACCCCTCAATCGCAACTCTTGCCTTTCCATTACAGTAATGGATTTGATGTAATAGACGCAGATTATCATCATTAAGTCTCGGTTTTATAAACGTTTCAAACTGCTTGATGAACTTAAAATAATCATGGTGTTGTTCATAAAATTAACTGAATTCAACCTTTGTCAATTCTATGCTAACTAACGATGTCTTAGATTTCATATCCTTCCCAGGTTCCTCAAAGTTCTCGTCCAAACTACGTCACTGAGTGCCCTCTAACGATGGCTTACGATAATAAATATTAAACATAATATCATACTTTTCAGAGAGTGAACCCTTTAAACATGTAGTATCATAGACCACCTGCTTGTCCTTCCGTGATTCTTCATATGCTCCATCGCTGTGCGTGTTTGGCTCCTCACCATAGCTCATTATATCACTTGAAATTCAGCGGAAAAGAAACTTCAAATTATTGATACAATATTCATCAGATATTTAAATTCACCGGTTCCGTTTCTTTAATTCTTGTCGACAATAAGATTTCCAAACGATTTTTCTCCAGATATTGTTCAAAACTAGTTGACAGTAAAATATCCAAGAGATCCTCCTTCAAATATTGTTTGGAAATAGTTAACTATAGAAAATCCAAACCATCCTCCTCAAAATATTGTATTAAACTTTAGGAAGATAGTACTCTCGCAGTTCGCTCTGAAACCGAAAAGTGTAGGATCACACGCGTCACGAACAGTCCAATTAAAGAAGAAGAAATAGAAATAATAACAAGATACAAATGACAAAACCACAAAATAGGATCAAATAGAGTAACAAATTATTGAACAGAAAGAATCATACAGATAATAACACAAATATATACACATGGATGGATTGTTCAAAAACAAGCCCTACAAAATAAATTTCACAGTTTAGTCGAGTATACTGTTCAAAGTCAATATATTATTGCCATCGTAATTCAATCAATTGATTTCATGAATGTGACACAATAATGAACGTTTCGCATTTCAATAGCACTGAGATGAATACCGAATTGCTAGTTACAACGTCAGTTTGATATGCTGCAATCAGAAACATCACCCTTTTAACACGCAGCCACTTTCAGGATATGTTACAAACACTATGATCAACCAAAGCGTAAACATTATCAATGATATTTGGATAATGTGAGAAAAACGACAGCATGCCATATAGACAAAGTGTGAGTATAAGTTGTTGAATCCACTTTCACATTTCACAAACAAAGAAAGGTAATGTGCACAACAATGTTTGATATCAATCAGTTGAACCAAATCGTTTGTTCAATCAACAAACGTTGGAAAGTATTAGCCACTATCACCATTCCAAAGAACAACGTTGTTGAAAACACTCATTTACGTCGAACAAAAATGATCAGTTCATTGTTTACAAATTATGATTGACCATCAATTTGAATCTTTTTCAAGTGTTGTACAATCCTTCTCATCGTCGATATTGTTTTACCGTAATTGAGTTCACTGTTATTCAAAAATATTAAAGATTAAAGTTTGCAAAGTTAAAAAAGTAGCAGAATATCATGAACTTACTTAGTACATTTTTTATAAAAGTAATAACAACCAAAACAATTTGGCAAAGTACAACAACTTGAAAAATGCAAACAATGATGTTGTTTTAACTTAATAAATTATAATGAGCTTTTACCATGATATAAGTAAACATATTGTTTTGAAAAAATATTGAAATATTCACTAATTATTGATGCATACCAAAGATGAAAAATAAGTTAAAATTAAACAAAACTTTGACATATCATATGGTGTGATGTAGAAGGTGCCAGAATAAAGTCATGATAATAATAATATTCATGATTCTAACAGTAATAATCGCTCCTTAGTGTATCACAAACCTTATTTCAACAAAGAAGTGATGAAGGCTGATTCTCGTATTAAAATGAAAAATAAGTGTGAAGTGAAACCGATTGATATATTCCGAATATGTTTGTTGCTCAGATTATGATGCATCTGTAGAACCAGACTCGCTTATGATGACAGTGAACTCTACTGCTTATTGTACTGCTGAAAAACAAGATTATTATTCAAAACGTTACTGATATTGTTGCTTTATAGCTTGACAATTCAAACCAACAATTATCAGAACGTATTTTATTTATTAACAACGGTTTCATTCTCTTTTTGATTTATATTGTCAGGAAATTTACAAAATTTTCGGACACAATGTCAAATTATTACTTCGAAAGATTTGTGCTTTGTTTGTTGACATGAACTTTACATCATCATATTCTCCGACAGCACGTCCTGACGTTGGGCGACGTACGTGAACGACTACTGTAACGCCGAAGGATATGTAGAGTATCTGGTCAAAGCCACCAAATAGTGAAATGATATCACCCATTTCCAATACAGCTGCTCTTCTGCATCAAACGTTTCTCATCACCTTTTCCTCAATTTAAAACAGGTGGTGAACATCTGTGTTGATATTACAGTCGGTCACCAAAACAAAGTCAATTCGATAGAGTGAAATTGTTTCAATGAATCAGATTTTTCTCATTGTCAGGTTATTTGCTTCTACCATTACGTTCTGGTTCATTCAACAAAGATGTGAATAAAAGAATTTCAGCGTTTTTCACGCGTTCCCAGCAACTCTATGCTCCACCACATACTGCAGTTTTTGTTTCTCCATCACATCTAATTATTATACAATTTCTAATGTACATCTCACAAAATTCTATGAAACAACGAATAGTACTGACTTGAATTTGTTCACTATTTTGAATCACATGTACGCATATTTCTATACAATTGAGTAACTGGCAAGACGTATTCGTGAATTTGTGTAGTAATTATTAGTGAAGATATGAAAAGTGAACATTGATAGTTTCGCTTTGATAAGAGCACGAAGATGAAATGTAAATGTAACGTACAATAAATATAACGAATGTACAAAAACACTGAATAAACAAATATCGTGTAATGCGTGGATGTGTATTTACGAGAAGAATCACAAAAGATTAGGTAAAAGTGAATCATATATATTCAAACCAATTCGCTTAGTTTTCAACAGCAGAATAAATGACAAAACTATTGTAACATTGTTCACATGTCCAGATAACAAACATGCTACACCACTCATTCGTGATTACGTGCGCTTGATCATCTAATCAATTTACAACATCCAACAGGCAAAGTAATCATCAGAATTCTGTGATGTTTAATCAGGTATACTGTTCAAAGTCAATTTATTTTTGCCTTGGATTTGCAACAGTATAAGAGACCTAACAGTTGCTTCTAGAGAACTATCCTTTGGTTATCATCTTTATTTTCTGCTTATGTTCATTTTTACGTTCCGTATCTAATTTCTCCTTAATAAACTTCTGTTTAATTTTGATCATTGAAATTTAGTATATTAGGTAACATTTTTGCTGAAAACTGCTTAGTGTAGATTGACTTGGTTACTTGTTTCTGTGGAATATATCCTAATGCATAACTGATCACCTTTGTGTATGTCCAGATAATCAGCAAAATTGAGTTGTAGTATCGTTCATCTTAGAATATGTATTCAATAATTCTCAAGATGAAAACAAATCTACTGAGATCCGCATATATGCAGACGAACTGAACATTGTGTAGAGCTATTTTTTGAATGAAAGAAATGCCCTACGTTTTTATGTTTCTTCATTATACCTAACATGGTTTTTTAAAATATAAGTTCTAAATTTCACATTGGAATATCATTCATTAGGCAGTTCGTTTTAAATTGACCATTTGATGAACAGTGATAAGATAGAAAAGAATTGATCCACCTTAAACACTTCAATTATTCCCGACATTGTAAATTCTAGTTGACTCTCATCTAGTTGTTCAGTAGACCACATTTGAATGGCATTCACCACAGTCAGTACACAAATTGTTTAATGTCACCTGAAAGCTATATGTTACTTATATTCTTTGCCAATATGTTTTATTATTACTAATTTATAGATTACACTGAGCATTCTCTACGTGATCTACAAAACAATATCAGAGATCTCATACAATATGCTGGTAATTTGGCTGTAAATTTTAACTGTATGAATCCATTTTCCTAATATCTACATTACTACACTCATGTCAGCATGACTATGCTTTTAATAAATATAACCTGAAAGTGATTTTTGACAAGGAATGGTCGAAATGTATATCATGTCTGCACGAATATTTTGTTTTTTTAGAAGCTGATACTCATATCATTATTGAATGAATCGAACGTTTCAACTTAACTAATTCTTTGTTCATTTTTTTTTTCATTTAATTATACAATGAAATTTTAGCGTCGCACAAAATTTGTAGGTTTGAAGAATCTATCACTACTCTAATTACTGTTCCCTTTAGTTGTGAATTGTACAAACAAACGATTTGATGCCAGAAAGAAAATTCTTTTTGTTAGAGGTAATAAAATGACTTTCAAGCACTATTGACATGCCATTTTATGGTGTAAGTAGATCAGTTCAGTAAGGTTTACAAAGGTCAATTTATTGGTGAATTTGTAGAAGAAATAATCATTTGAGTAATATTTGCTTATATGGTCGATAAAAAATGACAGTGTACACGTCACTTATTTGTAACATTTTTGTTCATTGCATAGCAGTTATGTTGATTTCGGTGCAATCATCTAAAGCATACATTGCTGATATTGTCAGAAACTGAGGAAAACTTCACATGCTCTTCATCAATCATTTAGCAACTGTATTTCAATATGAAATTTCAAAAGACAAGGCTAAATCTGGATTATAAGATTATTTAGCTTTACAAGCTCATATACCTATTGTTAGAAATATCACTCTGATCAGTGTCGTCGTAGGTAAAATTAATGTTAAATCGGATCTATTTTTACGTCGGTTTTATTTCCATTCTAAATGCAACAGAGTTTGAAAATCTTTTGGTAAGAAAAGAAGTTAAATATAGTAAGTACTTTTATTCGTGATAAATACTGCAGAGCTTCAGGTGGCATTCATTAGCTACCATCAGCTGAACAAAGACACATTATTGTTAAATTTTGAGTTTTATTCACATAAATATTTCCATAATTATGATTATGCTTTGAAAGCTGTGCGTGCTGCTGTTTTACACAACATCTTTTTATCCGTTCTCCAGAATTTGACTGAGTAAAATAGTTTTTTTTTTTCAAATTTATTCATATCATTCAGACGTTACCCTGAAAAAATGGGATTCACTGTTTAAATGTTTTGAAGATGAATCTCGGGTTTACGAACGTAAGAATCATTAACCAGATACATTGTCTGATTGTCTGAATAAGATTAGGCAAACATTAGATATTTTTAAAGTCGTTGAATAAAGTGAGCCAGTTGATAGTTCAAGCTGACACAGAGCTAGTCCGTTACACGATGTAGTATATCAAGTGTATGTGAACCAGAATAGTTATGTAGAATATCCGTGAACTAATAATCTGAATGAATAGATGAAAATGAACTTATCTGTCTCAGCGCTTCGTGATCCAATATGGTGATTGCTAAAGATTTGTTTAGTTGATTCATACCCTATGCTCATCAGCTGACGATCGTTGGTTTGCGATAATTCAATACAGCACGTTTGATTTACATAAGGAGAGCTGTTAGTCAGTTTCAATGCACCTTTACTTTGTGGGTTTATAAGCGATTCCCCTTATGCATATATTCAATTGACTTCAATTTTCAGAGTCTGACATGACATCGAAAACTCAATAACCGTTTTTTCTATGCATGAATGACATTTAAACACACACACTTTCTTCTGTACATTAAAAATCATAACGACTAAGCATAACTTATACTTCCCTCTTACTGCTTCCATTTCGAAAAATAATGTTTCACAAGCTTTCAACCGATCAATCGCTGAATTTCAAGGTAATTTCTGTGTACATCATACTTCTTGATATAACACATTTCATTCGATAAGAAGTAAATAGAAAAATATACGTTGAGTTTTGAAGTGGTGTGTGTAAACTGTGTTAATAAATAGTTTGATTATTGCTTCCGTATCATGTCCCGTTTTTTGGCGTTTAGCTAATCGTCCAAATCTTCTACTAGCGATCCTTGCATGGGATGAAATAAATTCCGTCAAATCACTGAATGTAGGCTCTCTATCCTCTTCGTCCAGCTCTGCACACTGAACTTGCATACTATGTGGTAGAAGCCAAACTATCCTTTCCAAAGGTACCAGGGAATCTAAGTCAGCAGCACTATTTGACTGTTCCAAAGTCATAGCAACATTTTGCATCTTCATTGCTAAATTCGATAACTGCTCTGCATCGTTGTAGTCAGCATTCTTAGCCTTAAACAATTCGTCCAATGTTTCACGAGCGATTACATGCGATTGTCCGAAGAGCTGTTTTAGAATATCCTTAGCCTGAGGTTACATAATAAGACACCCCTCAATCGCAACTCTTGCCTTTCCATTACAGTAATGGATTTGATGTAATAGACGCAGATTATCATCATTAAGTCTCGGTTTTATAAACGTTTCAAACTGCTTGATGAACTTAAAATAATCACGGTGTTGTTCATAAAATTAACTAAATTCAACCTTTGTCAATTCTATGCTAACTAACGATGTCTTAGATTTCATATCCTTCCCAGGTTCCTCAAAGTTCTCGTCCAAACTACGTCACTGAGTGCCCTCTAACGATGGCTTACGATAATAAATATTAAACATAATATCATACTTTTCAGAGAGTGAACCCTTTAAACATGTAGTATCATAGACCACCTGCTTGTCCTTCCGTGATTCTTTATATGCTCCATCCCTGTGCGTGGTTGGCTCCTCACGATAGCTCATTATATCACTTGAAATTCAGCGGAAAAGAAACTCCAAATTATTGATACAATATTCATCAGATATTTAAATTCACCGGTTCCGTTTCTTTAATTCTTGTCGACAATAAGATTTCCAAACGATTTTTCTCCAGATATTGTTCAAAACTAGTTGACAGTAAAATATCCAAGAGATCCTCCTCCAAATATTGTTTGGAAATAGTTAACTATAGAAAATCCAAACCATCCTCCTCAAAATATTGTATTTGACTTTAGGAAGATAGTACTCTCGCAGTTCGCTCTGAAACCGAAAAGTGTAGGATCACATGCGTCACGAACAGTCCAATTAAAGAAGAAGAAATAGAAATAATAACAAGATACAAATGACAAAACCACAAAATAGGATCAAATAGAGTAACAAATTATCGAACAGAAAGAATCATACAGATAATAAGACAAATATATACACATGGAGGGATTGTTCAAAATTAAGCCCTTCAAAATAAATTTCACAGTTTAGTCGAGCATGCTGTTCAAAATCAATATATTATTGCCATGGTAATTCAATCAATTGATTTCATGAATGTGACGCAATAATGAACTTCAAGCATTTCAATAGCAGTGAGCTGAATACCGAATTGCTAGTTACAACGTTAGTTGTGATGATGCAATCACAAACATCTCCGTTTTTGCACAAAGCCACTTTCAGGATATGTTACAAACATTATGATCAACCGAAGCGTAAACATTATCAATGATATTTGGATAAGGTGAGAGAACGACAGCATGCCATATAGACAAAGTGTGAGTATAAGTTATTGAATCCACCTGAGAAACACTTTCACATTTCACAAACAAAGAAAGGTAGTGTGCACAACAATGTTTGATATCAATCAGTTGAACCAAATCGTTTGTTCAATCAACAAACTTTGGAAAGTATTAGTCACTATCACCCATCCAAAAAAACAAGGTTGTTGAAAACACTCATTTACGTCGAACAAAAATGATCAGTTCATTGTTTACAAATTATGATTGACCATCAATTTGAATCTGTTTCAAGTGTTGTACAATCCTTCTTATTGTCGATATTGTTTTACCGTAATTGAATTCAATGTTATTCAAAAATATTAAAGATTAAAGTTTGCAAAGTTAAAAAAGTAGCAGAATATCATGAACTTACTTAGTACATTTTTTATAAAAGTGATAACAACCAAAACAATTTGGCAAAGTACAACAACTTGAAAAATGCAAACAATGATGTTGTTTTAGCTTAATAATTTATAATGAACTTTTACTATGATATAAGTAACCGTAATGTTTAGAAAAAATATTGAAATATTCACTAATTATTGATGCATACCAAAGATGAAAAATGAGTTCAAATTAAACAAAACTTTGACATATCATATGGTGTGATGTAGAAGGTGCCAGAATAAAGTCATGATAATAATAATATTCATGATTCTAACAGTAATAATCGCTCCTTAGTGTATCACAAACCTTATTTCAACAAAGAAGTGATGAAGGCTGATTCTCGTATTAAAATGAAAAATAAGTGTGAAGTGAAACCGATTGATATATTCCGAATATGTTTGTTGCTCAGATTATGATGCATCTGTAGAACCAGACTCGCTTATGATGACAGTGAACTCTACTGCTTATTGTACTGCTGAAAAACAAGATTATTATTCAAAACGTTACTGATATTGTTGCTTTATAGCTTGACAATTCAAACCAACAATTATCAGGACGTATTTTATTTATTAACAACGGTTTCATTCTCTTTTTGATTTATATTGTCAGGAAATTTACAAAATTTTCGGACACAATGTCAAATTATTACTTCGAAAGATTTGTGCTTTGTTTGCTGACATGAACTTTACATCATCATATTCTCCGACAGCACGTCCTGATTTTGGGAGACGTATGTGAACGACTACTGTAACGCCGAAGGATATGTAGAGTATCTGGTCAAAGCCACCAAATAGTGAAATGATATCACCCATTTCCAATACAGCTGCTCTTCTGCATCAAACGTTTCTCATCACCTTTTCCTCAATTTAAAACAGGTGGTGAACATCTGTGTTGATATTACAGTCGGTCACCAAAACAAAGTCAATTCGATAGAGTGAAATTGTTTCAATGAATCAGATTTTTCTCATTGTCAGGTTATTTGCTTCTACCATTACGTTCTGGTTCATTCAACAAAGATGTGAATAAAAGAATTTCAGCGTTTTTCACGCGTTCCCAGCAACTCTATGCTCCACCACATACTGCAGTTTTTGTTTCTCCATCACATCTAATTATTATACAATTTCTAATGTACATCTCACAAAATTCTATGAAACAACGAATAGTACTGACTTGAATTTGTTCACTATTTTGAATCACATGTACGCATATTTCTATACAATTGAGTAACTGGCAAGACGTATTCGTGAATTTGTGTAGTAATTATTAGTGAAGATATGAAAAGTGAACATTGATAGTTTCGCTTTGATAAGAGCACGAAGATGAAATGTAAATGTAACGTACAATAAATATAACGAATGTACAAAAACACTGAATAAACAAATATCGTGTAATGCGTGGATGTGTATTCACGAGAAGAATCACAAAAGATTAGGTAAAAGTGAATAATATATATTCAAACCAATTCGCTTAGTTTTCAACAGCAGAAAATAAATGACAAAACTATTGTAACATTGTTCACATGTCCCGATAACAAACATGCTACACCACTCATTCGTGATTACGTGCGCGCGATCATCTAATCAATTTACAACATCCAACAGGCAAAGTAATCATCAGAATTGTGTGATGTTTAATCGGGTATACTGTTCCAAGTCAATTTATTTTTGCCTTGGATTTGCAACAGTATAAGAGACCTAACTGTTGCTTCTAGAGAAATATCCTTCGGTTATCATCTATATTTTCTGCTTATGTTAATTTTTACGTTCCGTATCTAATTTCTCCTTAATATACTTCTGTTTAATGTTGGTCATTGAAATTTAGTATATTAGGTAAAATTTTTGCGAGTTATTTTTTATTTCGAATAATCAGCATGATCATGGGCACATTGAACAATACTTGTTCTGTTGATGAATTCGCCTGACATTGCAAACGATGCAGTGGGTTTGCAGATTGTGACAGTCCTTCGGTGAGACAGATAAGTACAGACAGGTGGCAATGTGACTAGCTTCACTGACATCAGCTTTATAGATAATTGGTTGCAAAGTGACACTTGAATATGACGTGGAAAAAAAATTTATGCGTGGAGTCAACAAAAAAATAGTGATTTATTGACCTATTTTGATAATACGCACAACATTCTGAATGTTAATATATTTTGATTGGTAGTGAAAAATCTATTATGAACCCCTAGATATTTTAAGCTCTATAAATAGAAAGAAAGAAGTAATAACTTTTCAGTAAGCATGTCTTTTTTACTTTATTTTCATATATACTTTTTTCTGTCACTGGTTCCGATGTTTAAACAAGACAGTAAGTTTTCACATTTTAAATTGTACTTGATAGCAGTTACCCTAGTATAAAGTAAATCACGTGAGCCTGCTAAGTGTCCTACTGTATTCTACAAATACTTCAGAAAAGATTTTTTGAAAAAGGTGCCTTTAGTAATCAACAATTGCCAGATATCACGTTTGTTGATTGATTCTTCTATAAACATGATCTGTGGAAATGAATCTTTAAAGAATATGATAAATTTTCATTCATTTTAGTTTTTAAAATATATCACTAAGAAGAATTCAGGTGCAAAAATTCATTAGATGATCAGTTGACGTAATAAAATATATATATTCAGTCTTCTAAACATACTCAAGTTTATTAATGAAATGAGAAATATTGCTAGAAATCTTACCAAGTCGATCTATTCAGTCAATGTGTAGTCTCTTTACACAGAATATATTTAATCATACAAAAAATTGTTATATCACATAGACGTTGTTAAAAGGAGCTCGTTAGGATTGATTCGCGTTAATCCGCCGAACGATAGAATGATACAGACAGATACCGACAGATTTATCTAGGTTTTTATTTTCAATTTGAAAATGTCGAAATTCATTTCTCAACCTCTCATTTTGTTTAAAACTCACTGTGATTTAAGCAGTCACAGTAAACTTATTAGATACATGTGCATATATGACTAAACTGTTTACTGACAGTAATAATTGTTTACGCATGATGTATTTAAACGATTTCTATGATAGATTTGATGAACGTACTGAAATTGGAAATGGAAGAAGTGAAAAGTATGCAGTTTGTAATTTCTATGTTGCTACATGTTCATATGCTGAAAACCGCTTAGTGTAGATTGACTTGGTTACTTGTTTCTGTGGAATATATCCTAATGCATAACTGATCACCTTTGTGTATGTCCAGATAATCAGCAAAATTGAGTTGTAGTATCGTTCATCTTAGAATATGTATTCAATAATTCTCAAGATGAAAACAAATCTACTGAGATCCGCATATATGCAGACGAACTGAACATTGTGTAGAGCTATTTTTTGAATGTAAGATTTATTTCGGTGAAATGCCCTACGTTTTTATGTTTCTTTATTATAGCTAACATGGTTTTTTAAAATATAAGTTCTAAATTTCACATTGGAATATCATTCATTAGGCAGTTCGTTTTAAATTGACCATTTGATGAACAGTGATAAGATAGAAAAGAATTGATCCACCTTAAACACTTCAATTATTCCCGACATTGTAAATTCTAGTTGACTCTCATCTAGTTGTTCAGTAGACCACATTTGAATGGCATTCACCACAGTCAGTACACAAATTGTTTAATGTCACCTGAAAGCTATATGTTACTTATATTCTTTGTCAATATGTTTTATCATTACTAATTTATAGATTACACTGAGCATTCTTTACGTGATCTACAAAATAATATCAGAGATCTCAATCAATATGCTGGTAATTTAGCTGTAAATTTTAACTGTATGAATCCATTTTCCTAATATCTACATTACTACACTCATGTCAGCATGACTATGCTTTTATTAAATATAACCTGAAAATGATTTTTGACAAGGAATGATCGAAATGTATATCATGTCTGCACAATTGTTTTGTTTTCTTAGAAGCTGATACTTATATCATTATTGAATGAATCGAACATTTCAATTTAACTAATTGGTTGTTCATTTTTTTTTCATTTAATTATACAATGAAATCTTAGAAGGAGAGTTTGATTGTAGGTTTGAATAATGCATCATTATTGTTATAACTGTTTCCTTTAGTTGTGGATTGTACAGACAAACGATTTGATGCCAGAAAAAAAATCCTTTTTGTTAGAGGTAATAAAATGACTTGTAAGCACTATTGATATGCCATTTTATGGTGTAAGTAGATCAGTTCAATAAGGTTTACAAAGGTCAATTCATTAGTGAATTTGTAGAAGAAATAATCATTTGAGTAATATTTGCTTATATAGTCGATAAAAAATGACAGTGTACACGTCACTTATTTGTAACATTTTTGTTCATTGCATAGCAGTTATGTTGATTTCGGTGCAATCATCTAAAGCATACATTGCTGATATTGTCAGAAACTAAGGAAAACTTCACATGCTCTTCATGAATCATTTAGCAACTGTATTTCAATATGAAATTTCAAAAGACAATGCTGAATCTGGATTATAAGATTATTTAGCTTTACAAGCTCATATACCTATTGTTAGAAATATCACTCTGATCAGTGTCGTCGTAGGTAAAATTAAAGTTGAATCGGATCTATTTTTACGTCGGTTTTATTTCCATTCTGAATGCAACAGATTTTGAAAATCTTTTGGTAAGAAAAGAAATTAAATATAGTAAGTACTTTTATTCGTGATAAATACTGCGCAGCTTCAGGTGGTATTCATTAGCTACCATCAGCTGAACAAAGACACATTATTGTTAAATTTTGAGTTTTATTCACATAAATATTTCCATAATTATGATTATGCTTTGAAAGCTGTGCATGCTGCTTTTTTACACAACATCTTTTCATCCGTTCTCCAGAATTTGACTGAGTAAAATAGTTTTTTTTTTCAAATTTATTCATATCATTCAGAAGTTCACCTGAAAAACTGGGATTCACTGATTGAATGTTTTCAAGCCGAATCTCTGGTTTACAAAAGTAAGAATCCTTAACTAGATACATTGTCTGATTGTCTGAATAAGATTAGGCAAACATTAGATTTTTTTAAAGTCAATGAATAAAGTGAGCCAGTTGACAGTTCAAGCTGACACAGAGCTAGTCCGTTACACGATGTAGTATATCAAGTGTATGTGAACCAGAATAGTTATGTAGAATATCCGTGAACTAATAATCTGAATGAATATATGAAAATGAACTATTTTGTCTCAGTTCTTCGTGATCCAATATGGTGAATGCTAAAGATTGGTTTACTTGATTCATACACTTTGCTCATCTGTTGGTGAACGTTGGTTTCCGTTAAGTCAAATTAGCACTTTTCATTTACGCTAGGAGAGCTGTTAGTCAGTTTCAATGCACCTTTACTTTGTGGGTCCGTAAGCGATTCCTCATATATATGTATTCAATTGACCTTAATTTTCAGAGTCTGACATGACATCGAAAACTCAATAACCGTTTTTTCTATGCATGAATGACATTTAAACACACACACTTTGTTCTGTACATTAAAAATCATAAAGACTCAGCATAACTTATGTTTCCTTCTTATAGAAGGGATGTCGAATCATAATGTATATTTCCCTCTTACAGCTATAATATCGATATATAGTCGATCACGGTGTATAAACTCATTCCTCGTTGAACATCGAGGTAATTTCTTTGTACATCATATTTCTTGATATAACACATTTCATTCGATAAGAAGTAAATAGAAAAATATACGTTGAGTTTTGAAGCGGTGTGTGTAAACTGTGTTAATAAATATTTTAATTATTGCTACAAAATATGTTCCACTTTCTAATTGAGAGAAGTTTTATCTTAGTTATCACAATGTGTATATGCATTGATTGAGATTTATGAGCTGAAGAACTCATCGGATCATTAGTAATCGATTGTGTATATTGCATAGTCTTTGGTGAACTCACAAATGAAGTATGAGAATACGCAAAACAAATAGTCACAACGGCTTTAAATGATTCTTGCTTGAATCTATTTTTATAGTGCCTCAAATAATCGGAATGAATAGATGAAAACTAACTTATCTGTCTCAGCGCTTCGTGATCCAATATGGTGATTGCTTGGATTGGTTTACTTGATTCATACCCTATGCTCATCAGTTGATGATCGTTTGTTTCCGATAATTCAAATTGGAACTTATCATTTACGCAAGGAGATCTGTTAGTCAGTTTCAATGCACCTTTACTTTGTGGTTCTATAAGCGATTACCCTTATGCATATATTCAATTGACCTTAATTTTCAGAGTCTGACATGACATCGAAAACTCAATAACCGTTTTTTCTATGCATGAATGACATTTAAACACACACACTTCGTTCTGTACATTAAAAATCATAACGACTAAGCATAACTTATACTTCCCTCTTACTGCTTCCATTTCGAAAAATAATGTTTCACTAGCTCTCAAACAATTATTCTCTGAAATTAAAGGTAATTTCTGTGTACATCATACTTCTTGATATAACACATTTCATTCGATAAGAACTAAATAGAAAAATATACGTTGAGTTTTGAAGTGGTGTGTGTAAACTGTGTTAATAAATATTTTAATTATTGCTACAACATATGTTCCCTTTTTCTAATTTAGAGAAGTTTTTATCTTAGTTATCACAATGTGTATATGCATTGATTCAGATTTATCAGCTGAAGAAGTCATCGGATCATTAGTAATCAATTGTGTATTTTGCGTAGTCTTTGGTGAACTCACAAATGAAGTATGAGAATACGTGAAACAAATAGTCACAATGGCTATAAATGATTCTTCCTTGAATCCATCTTTATCAGTGCCTCAGATAGATATACTTTATGTGATAATATTGTTACTGAAATGCTAAGCAATAGTTCTATCAATCATAATATTAATGCTACAATCGTCTATTTGAATTCCTCATTCTGTAACTATGTCACTATCAAATTTGGTATCTCATAGCAAGTCAATTCTACACTTATCAAACTGTAAAAGAATATACTCTAATGTAATCATAACATGACATATTCATCTGATTGTCATGTTTTATCAATATTGTTAAACAAATATATCTATGTAGACATTTGATGAATAATAATTAAAAGAAAATATTTATGCATTTCTTATCTTTTTATCAGTAATTTCTTGACTGACTTCAACTCAAATTCAATTTAAATGATACTATGTTGCAAATGAGTAGTGGTTGTGTATTGTGTTAGTCAGTAAATGTAGGCACAGTCTCTCTCTATTTTCACAGTTACGCTAACAAGCACAGTTAGAAATCCTTCTCACTAATCCTTCCATTAGATTTGATTACTTTTATATTCATCAGTAAACCTATAACTATTTTTACTGTCACAAAGATTACTAAATAATTTACTGAATTCTTTAGTAGGCCATGAAATATTGGCAAAGCTTGATGATTTACACGAACAAAGATTGACATATAATATTTATTTCCGTAAGTAACATTTACACTATACAAACCATGTACATGTGCTTACAATTATTTCAAACCAATCATATCCGTCTCTTGACAATTTGATGAACATTTCCATGTTTCTGTTTGATTCACATGACAATCAATAAGTAGAATACATGTCACACAAAAATGGTAACTCGTCACGTGAAAAACACACAATCACTGAATGAATCTTGCGATATGTTTTCTGTTTTCAGTTGAAAATGAAATGCTGTCACGAATTGATAAGGAACTGAGAAAGCGTAATGAAACACGTAAGCAACCATTCAAATTGTTTATTCCGTTGATAAAAGTACCAGTCATGCCGTGGCTCTCCATAAATGATATTTGTATTCATAATTGAATAGATATTCAGATTTTAACGAGTAATATTGACTCGTTTATTCAAATAAATATATGATTCACAGCCTTTAGCATGTGACCTTGTAGATGACCACTGGATTGAGTATACAGCGTCAAACGATTGACGAACAATCAACACATAGTCAGTAATCTTTGAACCGTATTAGATTTTCTTACTCACGCTACGACAGTAAATTAAAATATTTCTGTTCTGTTTTAGTTCCAGTTCTGAGTGATGTGTTGTGAATGGAATATTCTCGGAAGTTCGTCATAACACGTATCAACGTTGGATTTCATTTTGTAACTAATTCCTATATATTTTGATAACATTTTAGAATGTTATTTGATAAAATGAGGAATAGATAATCATTTTGAAAACTGTGGTTCTTGTTTATCAATAATTTTAACGCCAGCTAACGTTTGAGCTGATGGACCCGTACAATTGACGCATGAAACAAAAGTGACATTTTATTTCTTACACGCTAACCGCGAAGCAAAACGCACACATAAAACATGCTGTAGACTAAATAATGCAGACATTCACTGAAATCCACTCTCATGATGTTTCCAGAAAATATTTATAATATCCTGACGGTTTGACTGAAAGAAAATATAGCACCATAAGTTGGCTTGACAAATTTATGAGCATCTTCACGATAATATTTTTTTGTTACTAGGATAGAACAGTTTGTGTATTTGGATTTTCTATCGTGGCAGTTCAATTCGATTCCAATAGACGTATGTCGGACGCACTTCCCAATTTTGAATATAAAAACACAATAATTCTAGGGGAAAATGGTCTATTAATAGATAATAAATGGAAATACAAACAATACCTAACGAAATTTACGCCTTCCAATTCAAAATTACTCTGAATGAGTATCAAGGTTCCGAGGTCTAGGTGAACTCCTATACTGCACGATATCAATCCAAAAATGTGGCGGTAGCCATATTATATCAAATTTAAACAACATATGTACAGTTCAGAAGCAAACATAAAAACTTCAATATAAGTACAAAATATAGAAAGAATAACAATATACAATGATAAAATCTCAAATTGGAATCAAATAAAATACCAAAAATGTCAACAGAAAAAGTCCGTCATGTCATAACAAAAATATGTAAACATGGAGGGATTTTCCAAAACACAAAACATTCAAAAAGGATTCTACACCGGCCCGCAAAATCCCTCCATGCAAAAAGAGCAAGCGTTAATGACACTTCTATTTAGGGTTCCCACTCATCCCCTAATCCACACCGGAAGAACGTGTAGGACTTACAGCAGTACGCCTACCCGCCATCCAACATGGATATGACCTATCATGCTAACTAGGTACCTATACTTTCCCATCAGGCCCTTGATTCCCCTATCTATCGTAGCATGACCTAACGGTAGTATAAACCTTACCCAATTAACCCACACGAACATGTACAACACGTCGTAAAACTGGTCATATCCTATCCGGGAACTACATTCCCTATCATGGGGACGAGTCGCCAATCCACCACCACTTGCTCCGATCAGCAGATACAATGAAGTCCGTGATGCTGACTTATCAACAGAAATTCTTGACCCATAGATAATATGCAAGGGTGGGATCTCCAATTTTGACATTTCATCGTCTCCAGAAGACTTTAAGTAGCATAACATGGGATCAATATTTATCTCTCCATCTCCTGATACAGAGGAGGTTTGATCAGCATTCGTCATCGTCGGTAACTCATTTGTCACATCAGTGACATCCAGATTATTATCAACGTCATCATGATTCCGTTCTGTCAGACAAATCGCGTCGATTCGGTCTGCACTAGTATCCGTAGAGTGGAACTCTTCCATTTTTGTATAACTCATATCACTACATGAAAGAACAGCATTAGTATCGCAATTCGAAACTGATATACTCACTTGTTGTTCTTCATGTTCCGTTTCAGAGACACAAGACATATGCTCATCAATAGCATCGTCATCACACAACACTGTAGACTGGCTGTTACCATCAAACACTTTCTTCTCATCATCACTCGACTGACAGTCAACCGGAATAGGAACAGTTACAGTTGCACAACCTTGTGCATCTTCAATCAACTTAACATTCGTGACGAGGTCCAATGACGTCGAAACACTAGGAGGCTCATTCGATGAAGTTGATAGACTAGTCACTATAAGTGGACTGCTGACACTTTCTGTCTCCTTATTATCGCTGTCACTACTAAGATTCTGATGGCTACTATTTCCATTGCTAGTCATAGCATCCGAAAGAGAATGAGGTTTAGGCTTCTTAATAATAGTAGCATCATCTTGTTTCCTAGGCTCCTTAGCCTTTACAGTACCGCCATCACTTATCCTAGAATTAACTCTAGGTCCCGATATATAATTTACCCTAAATGAAGGGTTCCGAAAATAGGCTTTATTCCGTTCAGACAATCCTGCCTGGGCCTTCTTCATATTTACTGAACTCATTAACCTCTGATTACTCGAATCCAAATAACCGTTCCAGGCTTTTCGAGCAGCTAAGAGGCTTTTATCATCACACACTTCGGATCCATCTTGATGCCTACACTTTTCACCTTTTTCTTTCTTTTCCATACTTAGAAAAGCCATCTTATCTGTTACACCAACCGGCTTCTTACTAGGATACGCATCAAGAGGTTTTACATCGTTACGGTCACATACTCGTCCTTCATCAGCGTATGCTTTCGTGATATAATTGACAACTCTCTTATCTTCCGGGCGTGCGTTAGATAGAAACGAAGAATCCTCATGTCTCGCACGCAGACCACTAGTAGCTTCCGTATTATGTCCTGTTTTAGCCCGATAAGCTAATCTTCCGAACCTACTACTAGCTATCTTAGCGCGAGACATAATAAATTCCGTCAAATCATTGAAATTAGGCTCTCTCTCCTCTTCGTCCCACTTGATTCCCAGCTCTGCCCACTGGGCTTGCATTCGACGAGGTAAGAGCCTGACTATTCGTTCTAAAGTAACCATGGAATTAAGTTCCGTTGTGCAATTTAGCTGTTCTAAGGTTAAAGCAGCATTCTGCATTTTAATAGCCAAATTCGTCAATAATTCAGGATCATTAAAATCTGCGTTCCCGGTTCTAAATAAGTCCTCTAAGGTTTCCCGGGCTATTACATGCGACTGTCCAAAGAGCTGTTTTAAGATGGCCTTAGCTCTCTTATATCCTGCTTGTGGATCCATTATAATACAACCTTCAATCGCATTTTTTGCCCTTCCTTTACAATAGTGAATTAAATACAATAAACGCACTTGGTCATCTTTTACTCTGGGTTCTATAAACGTTTCTATTTGGCGCATAAACCTAAAGTAGTCGCGAGACTTTCCATCAAAAAATGAAAGTTCGACCTTAGGTAGTTCTAAACCTACTATCGGTGTCTTAAGTATCTGATCCGTCTCTGGTACCTTAGAACTCTCACTTAATCCTGGTTCCTTAATGCCTGCCAAAGGTGACTTACAATAATAAGTATCAGACATAACATCAGTGTTAACATATGGGTTACCCATAAAAAATTCATCATTAACGACTTGCTTAGCGTTCCGGGATCCGTCGAGCTCTTCCACCCTCCTCGTGTTTGATTTCTTGCGACTTGACATTATAAGTGAAGTTCAACGGAAGATAAATAACAAATACAAAATATAGGAATTCCACAGATAAGTTCGATAAGATATGTCCAAAATCAAAAATTCTTCATCCAAGATACAATTCGAATACGAAAATACGATAAATAATCCAAAATTCTTCTTTCAAGAAAGTTTAGTGTGATAAACGATTAAATTTCCAAATGTTTCTTTATAATTCTTAATAATCCAACTGTAATTGGTCTTCTAATCAAAAGTAATAGATAATTCCAGAATATAAATGTTCTTAGGAATAATTCCAGACAGTAAATGGACTGGTTTCCAAATTTCGTTAGACTGTAATTGGATTTTCTACCGTGGCAGTTCAATTCGATTCCAATAGACGTATGTCGGACGCACTTCCCGAATTTGAATATAAAAACACAATAATTCTAGGGGAAAATGGTCTATTAATAGATAATAAATGGAAATACAAACAATACCTAACGAAATTTACGCCTTCCAATTCAAAATTACTCTGAATGAGTATCAAGGTTCCGAGGTCTAGGTGAACTCCTATACTGCACGATATCAATCCAAAAATGTGGCGGTAGCCATATTATATCAAATTTAAACAACATATGTACAGTTCAGAAGCAAACATAAAAACTTCAATATAAGTACAAAATATAGAAAGAATAACAATATACAATGATAAAATCTCAAATTGGAATCAAATAAAATACCAAAAATGTCAACAGAAAAAGTCCGTCATGTCATAACAAAAATATGTAAACATGGAGGGATTTTCCAAAACACAAAACATTCAAAAAGGATTCTACAGTTTGTGCCTTGTTAGTAGTAATCCAAAAAGCCGTAGCTAAATTCTGTGAGAAGGAATAAAGTTTCTGAAAGTGAAGCAACGTTTCTTGATACTAGAATGCAATTGACGATTTGTTGTGCATTAATAGGCAGTAGGTTTAAAAGGATTTTTGATAGTTTTAATGTATCTAACAACTTTCTTGACCTTCTGTTACCAACTGTAATCTAGTTAATTTGTTTAATAATGAATAGAGAGCATTTGATGCAGATATGAAAGACATGAACCAGCAAATCAATTTTACCAATTCTAACATTTACAACCTATCAGCACTCAAAATAACTGTCATCCAAAACCAAAGTCAAAATTTTCATTAGAGACCCTGAAACATCTATACTGTACACAGCGAAACTTTTCAATACTACTAAAGTCATCATTTAAAAAATACAGATGCTTATTAGCAAGGTAATTCGTAACAGCGACAATCAACCAATCTACACGAGAAGCTTGATGCCAGATAAAGAAGAAATAATAAGACAGGGTAGGAAGTTAATAGAATAACACAAATCGGTGACCAGTCAAATGTTTCTTTCCGCAAGCCTCATCTTGAAATCGTCGAGGTCATAGGAAAAGAGTTAGACTAAAACCACAAAGTGCATGTGCATTGAATGTGGAATGGGAGGCCGTTGACGTTGAAGTTGTTTGCAGAATGCTTGTTAATGTTCTACACACCATTATGGAAAACAAGAAACACAAGTGATTTGATGGTTTAGTTGCATTATCGAACGTTTGTGTTCAAGTCCTGAGTCATGTATTATATGACTGATGGTTAATGTTGAACAAGTTTGCGTCTTGTGATCAGTTGAAGGATACCATCGTGCTTGCTACTGTCAGCTGCAGAGCTAATTTTATCCAAAAGCTCATTTTTGATGATAGGTGGTGTGAAAAACTAAGTCTGGTGAATGAGGAACTCCTGAAATCTCAGTTCATTTTATCTACTCTAGAACAAAGCGTATGATTTTCTAGGAATATTTTGAAGTAGATCAGCGTCAGTCGTTTGCTTTGGAATAAATAATACAACATTCCAATGACTTCACAGTGCAAAAAACCTTAGTTTTCTTAGTACCTAGTCCTAGCAATTCGATTATTGTCAAAGCTCTCAGCTGGCGCTAGATTTGATTAGTACTTTGATGTTGTAGGTACTTAGTTGAACTGATTCATGAATTTTGTAATGAAGATCTCAGCCCTCTGTCAGTTGGCAAATGAAACCTGTTTTGAAACTTCATACTATTGTTATACTATGAGACACGAAATGTTTCGACATATAAGTCCACAATGATCTTGACCGAGATACGCGTGTAACCATAAAAATACATCTCATGTCAACAACTGGTTTCATGGATACCATCGAAGGATTACAATATACATTTAATAACCAAAGCAGAACATTTAATTTACTAAATCTTATTCAGAAATGTTTGTTGGTAAGCAATACTCTTACGCTTCCAATGATCTAACTGCGTACTGGAGATCATGATTCCTACAGATTTGAAAAACATACAAACTCTGAACAAATTACTTATTGTGGGGTTTTTTTCTTTATAGAGTACCGACAGCTTCTCGTGCATACTACAAATAGTTCTATCAAACGGATTCATATCAAGTTTATCCCTAACGCCTTTCATTTTTTACATGTCCACCTCTGAATCTGTCTACATTTATTCTGTTGTTAACGTCGTTCCGACTGAAAATCTTTCGACCCTGATCCGCTTTATTTCCCCAGGCTGATGTCTTCATCTCCGATAAATAGACTTGTTCCAAAAAACCACACGAGAACAAAACACAACATAGAATGACAAAATATATTTATGCGTTCATTCATAACAGGTGAGTACTGTGATTAGCATTCTTCAGAGAGACTCACCTAACAGACGTTTGTCCATTTTCAAGCTTCTAGTGTTTCAGAGTCAGTAACTCCTTGTTTGGTACTGAAGCTAGTCTGAAAAGAATCTGTCACGTTGGTTCGATGTGTACCCTGTATTCATTCGGCTATGCAAACGCGTAGTCGTAAACAATGCTCAGTCATACAAGCTCATACAAACCAGATAATAAAAATTACCAATGATACATATGAGCTGTTGCTATACAAATGGCTTGGTTAAATAAATTAATCGAAAGGGCTTAACCAAGTTAGATGTAAGCAAACTGGAATATATGTGAAGGCACTACAACGCAACCGATGCTAATGCGACTCTTCATTTTTAGCGAATACAATTAAATGCTTTCACTTCAGAATTGTTTCTTCTATTGTTTAGGACACACACCCTGATATTCTAATCGTTGTCTCACCTCCACGCGTCAATCTTTCGGATCGAGTGCGAAGACTGACAACTGATTTGGATGAGATAACCTCTTGAAGTATTCTTCGAATCATTGTGCAACAGATAGCGAACAGCCTGGTTTGTGCACACGCTTTACCATTGGAAGTTGTTGCAACTTGAGATGCTGTGACAGCCATCGTAAACGCAGCACATTGACTGGATAGTTCTGAGAAGATACCTGATAAACACTTACTAACAAACGGTTTATGATCATTTAGGTGGAACAGCTGTGTTTGATACATATCTTGAGACTTGTTGATTGTTATTATTTGGATTTCATGAGACCGCCTTTGTAATCAAACTGAGCTTTACTCTCTCTTTGTTTTCCATCACTTACAGTTTGCTTCTCTCACACAATCCTCACTACCAATATTTGTACCAAATAACAAACATTTTCGAAATCCTGTTTCTCTAAGTATCAGAGTTTTTGTGTCGTTATTCTGAATATCACAATCAACTGATCGCAGCCCTGTAGCAAGAAATCTGCTTGCAATCAGACACCGTGTTTCCCTAAAACGAACATGCAAATTCAAATCAAGGGACACAAACTCACAAGTAACTGTCAATTGATTGAAATTAATGCACAAGAGTGATTAGACCCTAATCCATTGGACACATTCAGATACCTGTATCACTATCGAACAAATAAGAATCGATGTCAAATAAATCAACTGGCTTATACCAGTCCGCCATAAAGATATCACACAATGACATCACCAGTGTCTGTTCGTGATTACTCTTGAGATTTATTATTTCGCTCTGTGTACCTTATTTCAGGCAGTTGACAGAATGTTCCCTTTTGAAAAAATTCGAGAACACAGTGTGATTCTTTCAATAATAATTGACATCGAACGCCTTCTAGAAACCATCGCCGGTATTTTCGTGAGAAAATATTCGATCCAAGTTGCTGAGAATATTCGTATCGTTACGCAGCACGCCTTTTCAATGTCACAGAAACCTCTAACCGTACTGCATTGTTTGATAAGCGATTGCGCACCAAGTTTGTGTTTCATGTTTAGTAATACGAGTCATTTAAAACGTAGTTTGGTACAAATGAACAAACTGTTGTTCGTCGGTTGAAGGTTCGAGCCAAATCCTGAAAATTTGATCATCTCTGCCATAATCATAAATAGAACAAATAGCCTTCAATTTTAGAGTTTTGATATCACAGTTAATGCAACACTAAACGGAAACATTATGGAACTGTATTAAACAAGTTTAATATTTCAAAGAAACAAGTTCAAAGTTTGAGTGAACCGAATAAGTCGGAAATCACGAAGAAATAAGGATTTCTTAGAATTTGCTTACTCAGATATCGAAGTTTCCTACGATCGCAAATTCATTGATCAGATGAACCTTTATAATGTACACTCATAGAACTAGTCACTTACAGTGCGATCTGATGGCCTGATAGAATAATATACGATACAACTTTGGATTAGTACAGTAAACACTGTAATCACTGCACTCATTGTGCACAGGATTTGAGAATATACACCACGTAATCTCGAAAATGAACAAATAAGCAATAAGATCGTTGATAATCGATCTCTATGAATATTCACTGGTGTCACTAACTTCGGGTTAACGGAAACAAGTTTTGATAATACATCAGTATTTACGAATAATAATATCAGACTTCCGCATTCAAATACTTTGAGGTTACTGACGCATAAATATATTTTGTCATTTTATGTTGTGTTTTGTTCTCGTGTGGTTTTTTGGAACAAGTCTATTTATCGGAGATGTAGACATCAGCCTGGGGAAATTAAGCGGATCAGGGTCGAAAGATTTTCAGTCGGAAGGACGTTAACAACAGAATAAATGTAGACAGATTCAGAGGTGGACATGTGAAAAATGAAAGGCGTTAGGGATAAACTTGATATGAATACGTTTGATAGAACTATTTGTAGTATGCACGAGAAGCTGTCGGTACTCTATAAAGAAAAAAACCCCACAATAAGTAATTTGTTCAGAGTTTGTGTGTTTTTCAAATCTGTAGGAATCATGAACTCCAGTAGGCAGTTAGACCATTGGAACCGTAAGAGTATTGCTTACCAACAAACATTTCTGAATAAGATTTAGTAAATTAAATGTTCTGCTTTGGTTATT
This sequence comes from Schistosoma turkestanicum, assembly GCA_944470395.2. Lineage (NCBI taxonomy): Eukaryota > Metazoa > Platyhelminthes > Trematoda > Strigeidida > Schistosomatidae > Schistosoma > Schistosoma turkestanicum. The sequence goes on from OX103976.1 coordinate 28,953,577, forward strand.
AAATGTATATTGTAATCCTTCGATGGTATCCATGAAACCAGTTGTTGACATGAGATGTATTTTTATGGTTACACGCGTATCTCGGTCAAGATCATTGTGGACTTATATGTCGAAACATTTCGTGTCTCATAGTATAACAATAGTATGAAGTTTCAAAACAGGTTTCATTTGCCAACTAACAGAGGGCTGAAGTCTTCATTACAAAATTCATGAATCAGTTCAACTAAGTACCTACAACATCACAGTACTAATCAAATCTAGCGCCAGCTGAGAGCTTTGACAATAATCGAATTGCTAGGACTAGATACTAAGAAAACTAAGGTTTTTTGCACTGTGAAGTCATTGGAATGTTGTATTATTTATTCCAAAGTAGTAAAACTGTTTTCATATTACGATTTACAAATGAGGAGATAGGCATTATTCAGCCTGCCGCACACCAGTCGTCATACTACCGATAATATAGAATGTAAAGTGAAATTGTAGAAACAGCCAATGAGACACTAGAAGAACAAGAAGAATATTCCGTGAAGCAAAAAACAAATTTCGAAAGTCAGTTTACGTGCATCTAGTCTTTACCTGACTTTCAATCGATGGACAATGTGCTGTGACCAAAACTCTGGGTTTTCCAAACGCATCTTGATTTTGCATGGTGCAAACGTACAATGCGTTGCCTAAGCGACGTTGTTGTACTCACCAGTGTGTGGTGTGCCTGAGGTTAATTGTTTAGTCCAGCATTGTTGGTGTATGTCACACTAATTGTAGGTGATGATCTTTACTTGACCCGATCATTCTTTCGACTGAGAATGATCATCAGGATGCTCTCATGCTTCCATTTTTGCCTGAATGCAGTAATTTAGAGCTTGTCAACTTATTTTGTGAGTGTTCCATTAATTACTGCGTCAAACATGACCTAATCCTGTTCACTAATTCCTGTTGATGTGTAAAAAACGTGAACGATATTAACAGGGTAAATATATTTTGATAACAATTATTCCCATTGGGAGGATCTTTCAAACATGGCCTATCTTACTGCGCTATAAACAAGCTTAGGCGAGCTTGATCCTTTTAAGGTTGTGTCAATCATCCACTTACCTTTTCAACATGAATGAATCTTTGCTGCATATTCCCAATATAGTCACTAATTAATTGAACGAAAACATTTTTTTATCATTCATATTTAAATAGTTTTTTTCCATGCATTTTCAAGAAAATTTAGTCACGACATCTAGAAATGTAACCTCCGAAATAAAACAGTGATAAATTGATTTGCCGTAGTAATTTTAATTCTAAATAAATCATTCACTTCTACTGATTATTGATAATGATAGCAGAAATAATATGCTAACGATAAAATTATGGCAGAAGTCAATTGAATATGGTCCGTTTTAATAAACTGTTTATCATCAGGACCATTTTTGTAATTAGGAGATAGTGCACCTACATGTTTGATGTTCAAAAGGCTGCTAATGTAGTCGAAAAGTAATGTACTGACGAAAGCCTACATCGCTCATCCCCAATATGTTGGTAATCAAGATATCTATGTAACTAATAATCTGAAATTATTGCTACATCCCTACATATAAATAAAAATTGAGAAGGATAACTGAAAAGAATTGCTGTGAACTTCAGTCTGTATGAGTGAGGGTTGAAACATAAAAGTTTGACTTTCGATTGCTATGCAAACGAAATTGTCGATATAGTTATATAATTAGTAACCTTAAATTAAAATTCAACTGCCTAATCACCATTCACATTATACGAGACGAAGATCGCAAACATGATAGTTATGGTCAGCAGTAACCGGAATTTCATCATCGTTATTCTATGCATGGAGTTAACTGTGTTTGGTAAAGAGTGAACAGTAGTTCTTGTTTACAATTTATATATACTTTTTAGATTGGTTCATCTCTATCACAAACAATTGAACAGATATAAATATCAAGGGATATGAATATTTGAATAATTGAACTAATAACAATTCAACAAACGTTTTTTTATTGAAAAAATTTATACTACGCATATCTAATGATACTTTGTCAGGTGATTGTGTGAACATTGTTGTCATGATTATAATTAAACTGTCCCTAAAACAGTGATTGTAAGAGATCGAAGGACAAGATTCATTATTGACAAAATAGAGTAATAAAATCGTATGAAATAATTGAAATATAACGATATCGTCTATCATAAAGATAATTATGCTACAATAACGATTATAGAAATGTTTTTCTAATAATAGTAATAAACAAATTAGTTGCAAAGATAAAAGTAGTTGTAATTGTGAAAGTAGAATGATTATTGGTAATTTGGAAGGGATTTCCTGTCATGGAAGGAAATAGTACGAAAAAGCAAAAAAATTCAGACACCATCAATTTCATTTCATAAATAAATCAACTTGAGTATTTACAATAATCAGTAATAAGAAACATGTTGTTATGCAATCACAGTATTCATTAGAATTATATAATTAATCTTCTTTTTTGTTTTACGATAAACATTATGAAAAATTAGAAAGCAAACTTTATCGTTGGTCAAAAGACTGTCTCAGAGAATGACATTACTATCTTGACCCTAAACCTTAACCTAACTTTTTTAGTTCTCATGCATGAAATTTTGTCTACATTGAGGGCTTGTTGTAAATTCATCACATATATATTGAACAATATCATGATTTATTATTTGAAAGCAGTGTTACCTTTAGAAGTTAATTTTGTTTTCATGTTTCATGCTAACTCTGGTAATGAAAATTCACTGATAAGTCATTTATAACTTATTCATATGTTGAATGCAAGAAAACACTGTCACGTTTTTTTTTAAAAAGCGATCAAATTGTAGTTCAATCCGAATTTTTTAACAATCCAACAACATTATCAATAATCTAATCCCGGAAAACCGTGGTATTACAAAAACGTTTTCAAATCAATGCCTACGTGGACCACACTGATATAACACAGCACGGCTAAGTCACGTAGCTGTGTTACTTACTAGGTGAATATATTTCTTCACACAGATCTACATTCTTCCTGTTTGCAATAGAAGTTTTTTTCAATTCGAAAGGGAACTCTCACCTTGTAATGTGAAAGCTGCAGATTTTCAGCAAATCAACGTCTTCGGGATAAATGCTCTCACACAAATTACGGGACATGCGAATCGATAAATAAATGCTAACTGACTAGAATAAGTGCAGTAAAGAGAACACTGTAACGTTCTGAGAAACGACCTGAAAGAATAAGTATGCAGCCGAAATGACGAAACCCTTTTATTGACCATTGTTGTATAGGTGTTGGGTTGAGAATTACAACTGTTGTCTAGATGGAAAGATCTGACTGCCAGCCATAAGAACACGGAATATTGGAGTCATGATTTATTTGAATTCTACGCAGGAGCTGATTTTATTTATTATGTTGGATAAAAGTTTTCTCGGCAGTTTGAGTTACAAATGTGGAAGTTCAGTATTTGACAAACGTGATATGTACTTGTTGCCTCCTTACAAACAACAGCATGTTGAATGTAGAACTCATTTTTTCTACACAAGGTTTGAACTCTGAACTATATGCGGAATAAATTATTCTGACTGCATCTCGATATATTTCTACAAAAAGAACAAAATAAGTTACACAACATATAACCATCAAATTTCAATTATTTATTTCAATTAATTTTATGCTTACGAAGAATATCCATACCGAATCAAGATAATTAAATATCGGAAAAGTGATGCGCAGAAAACGTAGGACAACATGTTCGCGGAATCCTATGGAATTTCATATTCGTTGTGAATTAATTTTAACAACAGTCGATAAACATAATTCTAGTTTACTATTATAGTAACGTCGATTATTACCTTTTTGAAAAATAATGGTTTAACAATTTGTTTTTTTCTTGAAAAAATTGACTAATCAATAAAACAATATTTACATTGAATGTATTTGCTAGAATTATCATTTCTAGCCTATTATTATTATTCACATTATGATTCCTATATTGGTAACAATAGATGCATATCATTCTAAACATGATGTACACTGACGTTTTGTCCGATTCTCATGTCGAACTGAAAAAAAATCCGAAATTCATATGGATTGTTGTCGTTATTTTGTCTACAACACGATCATGTACTCAATTATTGTGGAATCTATTTTGAAGGCTTTGTTTTTGGAAAATCCTTCCATGTTTATATATTTGTGTTACGATCTGACTGACTCTTTTTTTTCGATATTTTGGTACTCTAGATAATCCCATTTTTGGATTTCATCATTTGTATCTTGTTATTATTTCTATATCTTGTGCTTATAATAAAGTTTCTGGTAGCACTTATTTTTCGAAGATCTAAACTTATTGTCGTGATTAGAAAATCAAAGGTGTATTAATGTTTTGATAATTGTCTGTATTTGCTTTTTTGATTAAAAATAGAATCGTTCTTTCCAATTTAATATCAATCGTTAGTTACGTGATATCCGGCCACGAAAGAGATAGGTTTGTCACGAATTTCTTCTGAACACATAAATTAGGGTTGAATGTACGTATTCCTATGGCTTCTGCTATGTGTAGGAGACGGGATCGAACTCCAGTGGGAAATGATGGAGGTATACGATAGATCACCCGAAAATATCTAGATTTATCTACAATGCGACCACTATCTACCAGGTACGCTAAGATAGAACTTCGTATTTGTTTTTACAGACCCTTCGTAAACCATACTGGGAGATGTTCACTCACGTGTAAGCAACTGCTCCATAACCAAACTCAGAGGCATCAGGTTCGTCGATTCAGTTCCTGATTACTCAAACCACCGTAAATTAAACTATTTTACGCATGAGGTTCATCCAGTTTAGCCACATGAACATGTATAGCTCGTTTATGTGCCGGTCCCATTCTCTTTCAGATTTATATAATTTTTAAAAAAGTAGTTAGGTAGAAGGGCAGACAAGATTCAAAGTATCAAACAAAGAATCCTTTTCCTTGTCAAAAGCATTTCGGATACTACAGGTTGATTTCCTGTAGCATACCAAATATCTTCAGAACTGATAACTGAAATCCATGAAACGCTATCCAAGGGTCTGCTGCGTATCGGTAATTTTTCAGATTCCAGGTGGTTTAACTAGATTTCTCATCTAATGTAAATCTAAAACAAGTGACTTGGGTGAATAACGTTTATTACACTGATTGTAAATATAAATATCTATCATGACCTGAAGAAATATTTTCAATTCCTCATTCCTTCAACAATTTTTCAGTTATTCAAATCAAGTGCACAAATAAATATTATCCTATCCGTGTTGGATAGATCAGATTCGTTTGACAGATAATAACGGGTTGTTTTATATCATAGTGTTTATTTTTCTGAGTGTACACAGTGAAAATGCACAAATCCGCTCAATGCAACCGATACGATCGAAAGAGGAACGAATCAATTTGGTTGTCGGATAAATAAATTTTAGCCTACACAGCATACTGGAATTAAGAAAGAATTATACAAACTCAGTTAAGGAAGAATAAAATACGAATATCATCAAACAGATTGTCACGATACACAACTGAACCAATCAAAAAGAACATATTACTAAGGTGAAGATGGAGCGATTTTCACAAACAAAGCTTTCACATTGGATCTTGCATCCTGTCTTGCTCAATGTTTAAAGGATGAAATTATTTTGAGTTGGTTTCTGGTGGATGATATTATTGAAGATGACATAAATTTAGAAGTTGGGTTCAAAGGCAGGATCAAATTACAGTACTTATACAGCTCACTTGCGCCCAACTTTCGAAGTAGCAGCCGAACCTTCCAAGCATCATCTTGGTTGGCGAAATCGAATTTAAATAAATCTTCATAACACCGGAACCACATGTCAAAAGTGACATTTGCATCAGGTTCATAATGAAATTCAGATATGCTATTTGCGATGCCGTCGACCGATGGAGCTGTGGTTGCATTAGATAAGCTGGGCTGCGTGGAAGGGGAAATCTTCATGTCTGTCAACATCTGCATCAGTTTCAGCTGCTGCTCAAGTAGTAATTCCAGTTTGGCAGGATCCATATTTCCAAAAGCACCGTCGCCACTGATAAGTTCGTCACTTAGTATGCTTGAGGCTATTACGAGCTTACCTTAGTCGATAAACGCGAACGAGACTTTCACCAGCTTCCAGGGAGGCTACCTTGAATACCCAAAATCGAATAGAAGGCTTTGTTAGCGTAGAAAGTATATTCTACAAACACCCAGCAATCACAGTACAATCAAGCATTCAACTCTCGTTTATTTATACAACATAAGAACGTCCTTGAGACAGTTAAGGAAATAGCACACTAAAATACAGAGCAGCAAATGACAGCCATGGATTTTCCTGGTGAGAATTGAAATCTCAAGGTCATCTGATCAGCCCAGGCTGGCGAAACGTGAAAACAAAAATACGGCATTATCAAGCGAATTTTGGGGATCTAACATCCCCAACAGATAAGTACAGTTAACACTGTAATCACTGCACTCATTGTGCACAGGATTTGAGAATATACACCACATAATCTCGAAAATGAACAAATAAGCAATAAGATCGTTGATAATCGATCTCTATGAATATTCACTGGTGTCACTAACTTCGGGTTAACGGAAACAAGTTTTGATAATACATCAGTATTTACGAATAATAATATCAGACTTCCGTATTCAAATACTTTGAGGTTACTGACGCATAAATATATTTTGTCATTCTATGTTGTGTTTTGTTCTCGTGTGGTTTTTTGGAACAAGTCTATTTATCGGAGATGAAGACATCAGCCTGGGGAAATAAAGCGGATCAGGGTCGAAAGATTTTCAGTCGGAACGACGTTAACAACAGAATAAATGTAGACAGATTCAGAGGTGGACATGTAAAAAATGAAAGGCGTTAGGGATAAACTTGATATGAATCCGTTTGATAGAACTATTTGTAGTATGCACGAGAAGCTGTCGGTACTCTATAAAGAAAAAAACCCCACAATAAGTAATTTGTTCAGAGTTTGTATGTTTTTCAAATCTGTAGGAATCATGATCTCCAGTACGCAGTTAGATCATTGGAAGCGTAAGAGTATTGCTTACCAACAAACATTTCTGAATAAGATTTAGTAAATTAAATGTTCTGCTTTGGTTATTAAATGTATATTGTAATCCTTCGATGGTATCCATGAAACCAGTTGTTGACATGAGATGTATTTTTATGGTTACACGCGTATCTCGGTCAAGATCATTGTGGACTTATATGTCGAAACATTTCGTGTCTCATAGTATAACAATAGTATGAAGTTTCAAAACAGGTTTCATTTGCCAACTAACAGAGGGCTGAAGTCTTCATTACAAAATTCATGAATCAGTTCAACTAAGTACCTACAACATCACAGTACTAATCAAATCTAGCGCCAGCTGAGAGCTTTGACAATAATCGAATTGCTAGGACTAGATACTAAGAAAACTAAGGTTTTTTGCACTGTGAAGTCATTGGAATGTTGTATTATTCATTCCAAAGCAAACGACTGACATTTATCTGCTTCAAAAATATTCCTAGAAAATCATACGCTTTGTTCTAGAGTAGATTAAATGAACTGAGATTTCAGGAGTTCCTCATTCACCAGACTTAGTTTTTCACACCACCTATCATCAAAAATGAGCTTTTACATAAAATTAGCTCTGCAGCTGACAGTAGCAACTACGATGGTATCCTGCAACTGATCACAAGACGCAAACCTTTTCAACATTATTCATCAGTCATATAATACATGACTCAGGACTTGAACACAAACTTTCGATAATGCAACTAAACCATCAAATCACTTGTGTTTCTTGTTTTCCATAATGGTGTGTAGAACATTAACAAGCATTTTGCAAACAACTTCAACGTCAACGGCCTCCCATTCCACATTCAATGCACATGCACTTTGTGGTTTTAGTCTAACTCTTTTCCTATGATCTCGACGATTTCAAGATGAGGCTTGCGGAAAGAAACATTTGACTGGTCACCGATTTGTGTTATTCTATTAACTTCCTACCCTGTCTTATTATTTCTTCTTTATCTGGCATCAAGCTTCTCGTGTAGATTGGTTGATTGTTGCTGGTACGAATTACCTTGCTAATAAGCATCTGTATTTTTTAAATGATGACTTTAGTAGTATTGAAAAGTTTCGCTGTGTACAGTATAGATGTTTCAGGGTCTCTAATGAAAATGTCGCCTTTGGTTTTGGATGACAGTTATTTTGAGTGCTGATAGGTTGTAAATGTTAGAATTGGTAAAATTGATTTGCTGGTTCATGTCTTTCATATCTGCATCAAATGCTCTCTATTCATTATTAAACAAATTAACTAGATTACAGTTGGTAACAGAACGTCAAGAAAGTTGTTAGATACATTTACATTATCAAAAATCCTTTTAAACCTACTGCCTATTGATGCACACCAAATCGTCAATTGCATCCTAGTTTCAAGAATCGTTGCTTCACTTTCAGAAACTTTATTCCTGCTCACAGAATTAAGCTACGGTTTTTTGGTTTACGACTCACAAGGCACAAACTGTTCTATCGTTGTAACAACAAAATATTATCGTGAAGATGCTCATAGAAAATTTGTCAAGCCAACTTATGGTGCTATATTTTCTTTCAGTCAAAACGTCAGGAAATTATGAATATTTTCTGGAAACATCATGAGAGTGGATTTCAGTGAATGTCTGCATTATTTAGTCTACAGCATGATTTATGTGTACGTTTTGCTTCGCGGTTAGCGTGTAAGAAATAAAATGTCACTTTTGTTTCATACGTCAATTGTACCGGTCCTACAGCTCAAACGTTAGCTGGCGTTAAAATTATTAATAAACAAGAACCACAGTTTTCAAAATGATTATCTATTCCTCATTTTATCAAATAACATTCTAAAATGTTATCAAAATATATAAGAATTAGTTACAAAATGAAATCCAACGTTGATACGTGTAATGACGAACTTCCGAGGATATTCCATTCACAACACATCACTCAGAACTGGAACTAAAACAGAACAGAAATATTTTTATTTACTGTCGTAGCGTGAGTAAAAAAATCTAATACGGTTCAAAGATTAATGACTATGTGTTGATTGTTCGTCAATCGTTTGACGCTGTATACTCAATCCAGTGGTCATCTACAAGGTCACATGCTAAAGGCTGTGTATCATATATTTATTTGCATAAACGAGTCAATATTACTCGTTAAAATCTGAATATCCATTCAATTATGAATGCAAATATCATTTATGGACAGCCACGGCATGACTGGTACTTTTATCAACGGAATACACAATTTGAATGGTTGCTTACGTGTTTCATAACGCTTTCTCAGTTCCTTATCAATTCGTGACAGCATTTCATTTTCAACTGAAAACAGAAAACATATCGCAAGATTCATTCAGTGATTGTGTGTTTTTCACGTGACGAGTTACCATTTTTGTGTGACATGTATTCTACTTATTGATTGTCATGTGAATCAAACAGAAACATGGAAATGTTCATCAAATTGTCAAGAGACGGATATGATTGGTTTGAAATAATTGTAAGCACATGTACATGGTTTGTATAGTGTAAATGTTACTTACGGAAATAAAGATTATATGTCAATCTGTTTTCGTGTAAATCATGAAGCTTTGCCAATATTTGTTGGCGTACTACAGAATTCAGTAAATTATTTAGTAATCGATATGACAGTGAAAATAGTTATATGTATACCGATGAGTATAAAAATTATTAATTTCTAATAGAAGGATTAGTGACAGGTATTTCTAACTATGCGTGTTAGTGAAACTGTGGAAAAATAGAGGAAGACTGTGCGTACATTTACTGACTAACACAATACACAATCACTACACATTTGCAACATAGTATTATTTAAATTGAATTTGAGTTGAGGTCAGTCAAGAAATTACTAATAGAAAGATGAGAAATGCATAAATATTTTCTTTTAATTATTATTCATCAAATGTCTACATAGATATATTTTTTTTACAATAGTGATAAAACATGACAATCAGATGAATATGTCATGTCATGATTACATAAGAGTGTTTTGTTTTAGCGATTGATAAGTGTAGAATTGACCAGCTATGAGAGAGAAAATTCGATATTGACCCAAGTTTCAGAACGATGAATTTCGAATAGACGATTGTAGCAATAATATTATAAGTGAAAGAATTATTGATTAGCATTTCAGTAATAATATTATCACACAAAGTATATCTATTTGAGGCACTGATAAAGATGGATTCAAGCAAGAATCATTTATAGCCGTTGTGACTATTTGTTTCACGTATTCTCATACTTAATTTGTGAGTTCACCAAAGACTACGCAAAATACACAATTGATTACTAATGATCCGATGAGTTCTTCAGCTGATAAATCTCAATCAATGCACATTCGCCTTGTGATAACTAAGATAAAAACTTCTCTCAATTAGAAAGTGGAACATATTTTGTAGCAATAATTAAACTATTTATTAACAAAGTTTAAACACACCACTTCAAAACTCAACGTATATTTTTCTATTTACTTCTTATCGAATGGAATGTGTTATATCAAGAAGTATGATGTACACGGAAATTACCTGCATGATCAGCGGCTGATAATTTGAAACACTCTGGTCGACTATATTTCGACATAATAGCTGTAAGAAGAAAATATAAGTTATGACAAGTCGTTTATTTATATTTAATGTCATTGATGCATAGAAAAAACGGTTATTGAGTTTTCGATGTCATGTCAGACTCTGAAAATTGAGGTCAATTGAATACATGCATATGAGGAATTGCTTATAGACCCACAAAGTAAAGGTGCATTGAAACTGACTAACAGCTCTCCTTATGTAAATCAAACGTGCTATATTGAATTATCGCAAACCAACGATCGTCAGCTGATGAGCATAGGGTATGAATCAACTAAACAAATCTTTAGCAATCACCATATTGGATCACGAAGCGCTGAGACAGATAAGTTTATTTTCATCTATTCATTCAGATTATTAGTTCACGGATATTCTACATAACTATTCTGGTTCACATACACTTGATGTACTACATCGTGTAACGGACTAGCTCTGTGTCAGCTTGAACTATCAACTGGCTCACTTTATTCAACGACTTTAAAAATATCTAATGTTTGCCTAATCTTATTCAGACAATCAGACAATGTATCTGGTTAATGATTCTTACTTTCGTAAACCCGAGATTCATCTTCAAAACATTTAAACAGTGAATCCCATTTTTTCAGGGTAACGTCTGAATGATATGAATAAATTTGAAAAAAAAAACTATTTCACTCAGTCAAATTCTGGAGAACAGATAAAAAGATGTTGTGTAAAACAGCAGAACGCACAGCTTTCAAAGCATAATCATAATTATGGAAATATTCATGTGAATAAAACGCAAAATTTAGAAGAAATGTGTCTTTGTTCAGCTGATGGTAGTTAATGAATGCCACCTGAAGCTCTGCAGTATTTATCACGAATAAAAGTACTTACTATATTTAACTTCTTTTCTTATCAAAAGATTTTCAAACTCTGTTGCATTTAGAATGGAAATAAAACCGACGTAAAAATAGATCCGATTTAACATTAATTTTACCTACGACGACACTGATCAGAGTGATATTTCTAACAATAGGTATATGAGCTTGTAAAGCTAAATAATCTTATAAACCAGATTTAGCATTGTCTTTTGAAATTTCATATTGAAATACAGTTGCTAAATGATTGATGAAGAGCATGTGAAGTTTTCCTCAGTTTCTGACAATATCAGCAATATATGCGTTAGATGCTTGCACCGAAATCAACATAACTGCTATGCAATGAACAAAAATGTGACAAATAAGTGACGTGTACACTGTCATTTTTTATCGACCATATAAGCAAATATTACTCAAATGATTATTTCTTCTACAAATTCACTAATGAATTGACCTTTGTAAACCTTACTGAACTGATCTACTTACACCATAAAATGGCATGTCAATAGTGCTTGCAAGTCATTTTATTACCTCTAACAAAAAGAATTTTCTTTCTGGCATCAAATCGTTTGTTTGTACAATTCACAACTAAAGGGAACAGTAATAAGAGTAGTGATAGATTCTTCAAACCTACAATTTTTGTTCGACGCTAAAATTTCATTGTATAATTAAATGAAAAAAAATGAACAAAGAATTAGTTAAATTGAAACATTCGATTCATTCAATAATGATATAAGTATCAGCTTCTAAAAAAACAAAACAATTGTGCAGACATGATATACATTTCGACCATTCCTTGTCAAAAAGCACTTTCAGGTTATATTTATTAAAAGCATAGTCATGCTGACATGAGTGTAGTAATGTAGATATTAGGAAAATGGATTCATACAGTTAAAATTTACAGCTAAATTACCAACATATTGTGTGAGATCTCTGATATTATTTTGTAGATCACGTAATGAATGCTCAGTGTAATCTATAAATTAGTAATGATAAAACATATTGACAAAGAATATAAGTAACATATAGCTTTCAGGTGACATTAAACAATTTGTGTACTGACTGTGGTGAATGCCATTCAAATGTGGTCTACTGAACAACTAGATGAGACTCAACTAGAATTTACAATGTCGGAAATAATTGAAGTGTTTAAGGTGGATCAATTCTTTTCTATCTTATCACTGTTCATCAAATGGTCAATTTAAAACGAACTGCCTAATGAATGATATTCCAATGTGAAATTTAGAACTTATATTTTAAAAAACCATGTTAGGTATAATGAAGAAACATAAAAACGTAGGGCATTTCTTTCATTCAAAAAATAGCTCTACACAATGTTCAGTTCGTCTGCATATATGCGGATCTCAGTAGATTTGTTTTCATCTTGAGAATTATTGAATACATATTCTAAGATGAACGATAGTACAACTCAATTTTGCTGACTATCTGGACATACACAAAGGTGATCAGTTATGCATTAGGATATATTCCACAGAAACAAGTAACCAAGTCAATCTACACTAAGCGGTTTTCAGCATATGAACATGTAGCAACATAGAAATTACAATTTGCATACTTTTCACTTCTTCCATTTCCAATTTCAGTACGTTCATCAAATCTATCATAGAAATCGTTTAAATACATCATGCGTAAACAATTACTACTGTCAGTAAACAGTTTAGTCATATATGCACATGTATCGAATAAGTTTACTGTGACTGCTTAAATCCCAGTGAGTTTACAAAATGAGAGGTTGAGAAATGAATTTCGACATTTTCAAATTGAAAATAAAAACCTAGATAAATCTGTCGGTATCTGTCTGTATCATTCTATCGTTCGGCGGATTAACGCGAATCAATCCTAACGAGCTCCTTTTAACAACGTCTATGTGATATAACAATTTTTTGTATGATTAAATATATTCTGTGTAAAGAGACTACACATTGACTGAATAGATCGACTTGGTTAGATTTCTAGCAAAATTTCTCATTTCATTAATAAACTTGAGTATGTTTAGAAGACTGAATATATTTTATTACGTCAACTGATCATCTAATGAATTTGCACCTGAATTCTTCTTAGTGATATATTTTAAAAACTAAAATGAATGAACATTTTCCATATCCATTAAAGGTTCATTTCCACAGATCATGTTTAAAGAAGAATCAATCAACAAACGTGATATCTAGCAATTGTTGATTACTAAAGGCACCTTTTTCAAAAAATCTTTTCTGAAGTATTTGTAGAATACAGTAGGACACTTAGCAGGCTCATGTGATTTACTTTATACTAGGGTAACTGCTATCAAGTACAATTTAAAATGTGAAAACTTACCATCTTGTTTGAACATCGGAACCAGTGACAGAAAACAGTATATATGAAAATAAAGTAAAAAAGACATGCTTACTGAAAACTTTTTACTTCTATCTTTCTATTTATAGAGCTTAAAATATCTAGGGGTTCATAATAGATTTTTCACTACCAATCAAAATGTATATTGAAGTTCATAATTTTGTGCGTATTATCAAAAGGGGTCAATAGATCACTATTATTTTTGTTGACTCCACGCATACATTTTTTTGTCACGTCGATTTGCAACCAACTATCTATGAGGCTGATGTTAGTGAAGCTAGTCACATTGCCACCTGTCCGTACTTATCTGTCTCACCGAAGGACTGTCACAAACTGCAAACCCACTGCATCATTTGCATTGTCAGGCGAATTCTTCAATAGAACAAGTATTGTTCAATGTGCTCATGATCATGCTGACTATTCGAAATGAAAAATAACCCGCAAAAATTTTACCTAATATACTAAATTTCAATGATCAACATTAAACAGAAGTATATTATGGAGAAATAAGATACGGAACGTAAAAATAACATAAGCAGAAAATATAGATGATAACCGAAGGATAGTTCTCTAGAAGCAACAGTTCGGTCTCTTATACTGTTGCAAATCCAAGGCAAAAATAAATTGACTTGGAACAGTATACCCGATTAAACATCACACAATTCTGATGATTACTTTGCCTGTTGGATGTTGTAAATTGATTAGATGATCGCGCGCACGTAATCACGAATGAGTGGTGTAGCATGTTTGTTATCGGGACATGTGAACAATGTTACAATAGTTTTGTCATTTATTCTGCTGTTGAAAACTAAGCGAATTGGTTTGAATATATATGATTCACTTTTACCTAATCTTTTGTGATTCTTCTCGTAAATACACATCCACGCATTGCACGATATTTGTTTATTCAATGTTTTTCTACATTCGTTATATTTATTGTACGTTACATTTACATTTCATTTTTGTGCTCTTATCAAAGTGAAACTATCAATGTTCACTTTTCATATCTTCACTAATAATTAGGATTTTCTACACAAATTCATGAATACGTCTAGCCAGTTACTCGATTGTACAGAAATATGCCTACATGTGATTCCGAATAGTGAACGAATTCAAGTCAGTACTATTCGTTGATTCATAGTATTTTGTGAAATGCAAATCGGACATTGTAGATTAGTCAGTTGTGATGGAGAAAATAAACTGCAGTATGTGGTGGAGCATAGAGTTACTGGGAAAGCGTGAAAAACGCTGAAATTCTTTTATTCACATCTTTGTTGAATGACACTGAACGTGGTGGTAGAAGCAAATAACGTGACAATGAGGAAAATCTGATTCATTAAAAACAATTTCACTCTATCGAATTGACTTTGTTTTGGTGACTGACTGTGACAGCAACACACGTGTACACCATGTGTTCTAAATTGTGGAATAGGTGATTAGAAAAGTTTGATGTAGAAGAGCATCTGTATTGGAAAAAGGCGATATCATTTCACTGTTTGGTGGCTTTGATTAGACACTCAACATATCGTTCGGCGTTTCAATAGTGGTTCACATACGTCGCACAACATCAGGACGTGCTGTCGGAGAATATGATGATGTAAAGTTCATGTCAACAAACAAAGCTCAAATCTTTCGAAGTAATAATTTGACATTGTGTCCGAAAATTTTGTAAATTTCCTGACAATATAAATCAAAAAGAGAATGAAACCGTTGTTAATAAATAAAATACGTTCTGATAATTGTTGGTTTGAATTGTCAAGCTATAAAGCAACAATATCAGTAAAGTTTTGAATAATAATCTTGTTTTTCAGTAGTACAATAAGCAGTAGAGTTCACTGTCATCATAAGCGAGTCTGGTTCTACAGATGCATCATAATCTGAGCAACAAACATATTCGGAATATATCAATCGGTTTCACTTCACACTTATTTTCATTTTAATACGAGAATCACCCTTCATCACTTCTTTGTTGAAATAAGGTTTGTGATACACTAAGAAGCCATTATTACTAATGTAATCATGATTATTATTATTATTATTATTATTGTTATGACCTTATTCTTGCACCTTCTACATCACACTTTATGGCGTGTTAAAGTTTTGTTTAATTTTAACTTATTTTTCATCTTTGGTATGCATCAATAATTAGTGAATATTTCAATATTTTTCAAAACAATATGTTTACTTATATCATGGTAAAAGCTCATTATAATTTATTAAGTTAAAACAACATCATTGTTTGCATTTTTCAAGTTGTTGTACTTTGCCAAATTGTTTTGGTTGTTATTACTTTTATAAAAAATGTACTAAGTAAGTTCATGATATTCTGCTACTTTTTTAACTTTGCAAACTTTAATCTTTAATATTTTTGAATAACAGTGAACTCAATTACGGTAAAACAATATCGACGATGAGAAGGATTGTACAACACTTGAAAAAGATTCAAATTGATGGTCAATCATAATTTGTAAACAATGAACTGATCATTTTTGTTCGACGTAGATGAGTGTTTTCAACAACGTTGTTCTTTGGAATGGTGATAGTGGCTAATACTTTCCAACGTTTGTTGATTGAACAAACGATTTGGTTCAACTGATTGATATCAAACATTGTTGTGCACACTACCTTTCTTTGTTTGTGAAATGTGAAAGTGTTTCTCAGGTGGATTCAATAACTTATACTCACACTTTGTCTATAAGGCATGCTGTCGTTCTCTCACATTATCCAAATATCGTTGACAATGTTTACGCTTTGGTTGATCATAATGTTTGTAACATATACTGAAAGTGGCCTTGTGTAAATCGGTGATGTTGGTGATTGGATCATCACAACTAACGTTGTAACTAGCAATTCGGTATTCAGCTCACTGCTATTGAAATGCTTGAAGTTCATTATTGCGTCACATTCATGAAATCTATTGATTGAATTTTCATATTTACTGCTGACATTCTGAAAGTGTAATGTAAACAAACACACTTCTCAATTCTATTTTCATTAGTGAATAATGTTACTTCTTCACAGTTACAAATTGGCTTGCTGAAATTATCCACGAACGAACGATATTGAATCTCTTGTTTAGCTCACACTTATAACTGAAGCGATATTTTAATGAAATAGCTTGAATGCCAGTGAACTCCAAAGGTGGGTCAAAGTGCGCTCAGAGGGCGAGCCACAAAACACTGATAAAGAAGACGGCTGTACGGAGATCAGAAAGACTACGACGACAGCTTATTAAAAGTGGGGACGAGTGTGGTGCTGTGGTGCGAGCTACTTATAAGTTGTGATTTGTGCCAATACATGATATAAGCAAAGTGGCTGAAATAAGGATGGCAACGGACGTCTCGACCAAGAAACCTAACGTTAACGAGTTATGCGCAAAGTATGCGAAACTGTTCACTGGAGATGGGGAGCCGTATGGATTTTGTGACAAAGCAGAGCATGAAATTCCTATGAAGAATGACCGAGTAAATATATTTGCAACACGTCGTGTTCGGGTGCATTCAGAGGCCGAGGTCAATCGACAGGTCCAGGAAATGTTGAAGGAAGGTATAACTGAGGAAGCAGACAGCCCGTATAGCGCACCGGTACTCTTGGTAAAGAAACCCAATGGAGAGTATAGATTTTGCGTCGACTTTAGAGAACTGAATAATATAACAGACCTGAAACCGTGCGCAATGCCAACAGTAGTAGAAACATTAGATCGATTACAGAATGCCACGATGTTTACAATGCTGGATTCACTACCTATAAAAGATAGCGATCGCAACAAGACAGCATTTACTATACGGGATAAACAGTATCAATTTAAACGAATGCCGTTCGGGTTGGCTGGTGCACCGTTCACGTTCAGAAGATTGATGACGCTGCTGCTTAAGAATCTAGATAATGTGGAGGTATATGGCGACGATGTAGTTGTATACAGCCTAACGGAAACAGATCACGTCAAGCATGTGGAAGCGGTCTTAAAGCGAATTGACGAATTCGGGCTTCGAATTAATAAGGAAAAGTCGCAGATAGCGAAAAACAGAGTCATATTGTTGGGACATAAAGTGGGAAATGGAGAATTAAAGCCATTACCAGAGAAAATTCTTACCATAAAAATATTGCAGTACCTAATTCAAAAAGGAAGTTGAGACAGTTCCTGGGAAGAGCGGCATTCTATAGTCGGTTTGTCAATAATTTCAACGAAATAGCAGCGCCCTTATATAAGTTGCTGAGCAACACCAAGTTTACATGGACTGATGCTGTCGAACAAACATTCAACCAAATCAAAAACATGCTAGACAATCGGCAGATGACGCTGTGACTGCCTGAACCCGGTGAACTGTTTACAATGGCCACAGATGCAAGTGATCATGGTATAGGTGCGGTATTAAGTCAGGCTAATAGAGTGATGGAATACGCATGTCGCGTTCTCACACGCGCCGAACAGAAGTATTCAACGATCGAAAAGGAGTGCCTAGCAATCGTGAAGAGCAGTAGAGAAATGGAGACCGTACCTTTTAGGTAGACGATTTCACATTGAGACTGACCATAAACCCCTGCAGTGGTTGAGAACAGCAAGAGACCCCCGAGGGAAGTTGGCGCGGTGGGTGATACGTCTGCAAGAATACGACTTCAGTATCGGCCATGTTCCAGGAAAAGAAAACGTAATGGCTGATTACTTGTCAAGATCAGACATGAAATATGACCTTCCAGTGACAGCATACGCGGTGAATAGTTTAGATGGAGACCCATTAGAACTCATCCGGCAACAGAAAGCTGACCTGAACCTTTGAGAAGTAATCAGAGTGATAAAAGAAGGAGAAGACGTAGACAAACGAACAGCGGACAAGGAGGTAATAATGTTACTTAAGCAAAAGGAACGACTGAGAGTGAACGCTTATGGAGTCCTTACCTGGCGGGATGATGACGAGAATTGGGTAGCAATAATCCCAAAAGATCTGCGCCAGGAGATGGTTCGTGAATGTCACCAGGTAGCGCACACAGGTATTGCACGGACAACTGATTTGCTGCGGCAAAGTGCGTACTAGCCAGGTATGAGAGACGATGTTGCACACGATATGTATTAGCGTGCCAGCGATGTCAACTAATGAAAGGGGATCGATACATACGACCGCCATTGCAGTCAATTCCAGTAACAGCAGTTGGTGATTTGTGGTCAATAGATGTTATGGGACCGTTCCCGCAGACGACAAGTGGTAACCAGTACCTGCTGGTGATGACTGAGCATGCCACACGATGGGTAAATGCCGTGCCGATGGCGGACCAACGTGCAAGGACGGTGACGGAAGCGGTAATGCGGCACATTGTGGCGGACCATGGGATACCAAAGATAATATTAACCGATCAAGGTCCCTGTTTCGAGAGTGATGAGTTCAAGTCCCATCTAAAGCAGTTAGGTATCAAGAGAGTACGAACAAAGCCGTATCATCCACAGACGAATGGGTTAACGAAAAGGAATAACCGAACGCTAAAAGAATGGCTAGCATCTAAAGGGGGTGAATGGGAGAAAGAATTACCATTATTCTTGCTGGCACATCGTGCCTCGGCACAGGGAATAACCAGGAAGTCACCGTTTTAGCCGATATACGGCTGACGGCCGAGACTACCAACGCATGATAAAACCTGGCCGCAACAACAGAGATGGAATACAACAAGATTGAGAACAGAGCGGAGACAAGCAATCAGGAATGTGAGAGAGAAACAAACATCAGACATGGAGAAGTCAGAACAGGAGAGAAAGAACTGGAGACCGTTTGAAGTGGGAGACCAGGTGAAGTGTAGAGAACGGAAATATACCACAGGAAGAGGGCCAGGGTCAGGTAAGCTGATCTCAAAGTGGGAGGGACCGTACGTCGTCATCGAGAGGCGCGGCGCAGTGTATACGATCCAGAAAGGAAACAAACAGCAACGCGTGAATGCCAGTGAACTCTAAAGGTGGTTCCAAGTGCGCCAAGAGGGCGAGCCACAAACACTGATAAAGAAGACGGCTGTACGGAGATCAGAAAGACTACGACGACAGCTTATTAAAAGGGGGGACGAGTGTGGTGCTGTGGCGCGAACTACTTATAAGTAGTATATAACGTGAGTGTCAACGTAAAGTCCGGTAGCATAATATGGGGGGAAGATCAAGAAAGGAAGAGTTCGAAAACAATGGAATTTGTATGAAACGCATGAATAGTGACAATGGATTGATGTTTGGCAACAGGAACAGTCCAGTTCCATAGGATGAACTGATCTTTTGCAAATGAACGATTTACGATACGGTTTTTGCGACTTTACTGAGTAACTCTGTAATTCGGTTGCCCCACCTGTGTTTTCATTCACTAAAGTATCCCAACACATTTATAGGAAGTCCTTTAAACTATCCGAAAATGGTTTGTTTGATTTACCTGATTTTCATATAAAAGGTGGTTTTTTTTACCCGATATTCAGCCTGGAATGTCAGTAGTTCTTTAATAGCTAGAGAGAGTTTCGCCTTTCTCACAAATCTACATTGAAACTCATCTCGACATGACAGCATATTACAAGATGAATACCAGTTTGAATGAAAGAACAAGTTCTCACAAATGCTATCACATATTCTGTCAAAACTAAAGAAGTATAATTAGAAGTTTCTGATAAGACGTTTATACCATGTAAGTTACAAGAACAGTTTGGTTTAGTCACATTCAATATGAGTGAGCAGTAATATAGAAGTTACTCACTAGGAATGTCGGGTGGTTTGCCTAATTCAGAAGTGAATTTTTCGGATTGTGTCAACTGGAAAACGCTTGACACAAGCTGTGACATAAGCGTACAGTAAAGCTGATGATTGAGTCATCCTTCCCGCAAATGGAAAATCAAACGAACTTCGGCATGATGTTTTAATGATGTAGGAAATCATGTTTTCAAATTTAGTATTAAAAAAATGTATTTATACAGCGATACCAAAGAGTGTTGATCCTGAGAGTAACATAGTAAACATTTATTTGTCCTACAGTTTTCTCATCTTGAAACAGATCCAAAAATATCGATAGGTTGACTAATTATAGTTATGAAACAAGGTGTTTCTACACACATAGTAAATGGATCAAAGAACCAGAAAACATCCTTCTGTTTATTGATTTTATTATTTAGTCAGCTACTTTATATATGAGATACAGCTCATCAATCTAGTGGTACACGATCCGACTCCGATTTAGCAGGACGATTGAATATGCTATGGAATAAAACGTCTCCTAACGTCAAAACAAAGTATGCAATAATTTTATATTTAGTTCTAGTAAAATCAGAATACCACATACTTTCCAACAGCAATGAATACAGCTTCTTACTTTTCAGATATGTATTATATAATCTAACGATATCATTGTGTAAGTGTAATATTTAATAATCCATATACAAATGAATGTTAGTGATTTTTTTTTGTATTACTGATCAGATCAACTGTAGGTATGAATGTTCATAAATTCGAACATATAGAGAGTGTTCACATCGAATTTTCTCAACTAACGTTAATAATAGTTTTCATAAAAAATCGTTCGACACTGATTAAGCTATTAGGTGATCAAACATCCATTCCATGCAGTTTTCATTCGAATGAATGCCTGTTGTTATCCATTTGAGTGAAGTAACATCTCACTTACATGATGGTTAACTGGTTAACTGGGTGAATGTTTAATGCGTCCGAAATTTGATCTAATTGGACTATCTAGAATAATCTCCGCTCAAAATTAGAATACAATCGTTGGAGTTCATGTTTGATGTAGGGATACAGTGAGTTTTATACAATCTTATGGTAAAGTTCTTCATACTGTTATATTAAAAGTTTCTTTATAAAGTTTGTCTGTTAGCTGATTGCATTTCTCAGTAAAATTACATCTAGTACTGAATACCAATAGGTATAACATACATCAATGTCCAGATCCTTACAGCTATTTCAGAGATATTTTTATCACTGAAGAATCAGGTTCTGAAGGATCAACTACCAAGATTTACATGAACAATGGTCCATCATTGATAATAAGCTTACCTGAGTCGTTTCCCGAAATTCTGAGAATTCGACATAATCCCATCTGACTGTTGTCATTCACTGTTTCACCCAGTTTATAAGAGAGGACAAAGCTTTTCTGGTGACAATCACAGCGTAAACAGTTTATCAAATTTTTGCAAAATGATACCTGAAAGCCTAACAACAGATCGTTGAGAGCAGACTTGATAAAATCAGGCTACTTTCAGTAATCGATGTCGATGTAAAGACAACATTTTAATAATTTCTGAGGTCCTAGAATACCGACACCAATTTCAACATCGTAAAACAGTTGATGAGAAATTCCTTTATTGTGGCGTTGGCCTAGTTTCTGTCTTTCAATAAAAGAACGATTTTATCATGCAGATATCCTTGTAACATTGCTAGTGTATTTTTGATTATTGAGTAGGCAGTGCTGTGATTCGAAAAAGGGTACCGAGTAAAAGCTGAAGTCAATACAGAACCGTCATCTTTTGAATTGTAACCTGGTTTGTTCTCAATGAAATGTATATTTTTACAGACCAAACTGAGGTTTACTTATAACACATGTGACATATTTTGTGAAGCATATATTTTACTGGTTTTACCATAGTGATTTGTTCTACAAAATCACCTAATGGTTTTGAATTAGTCTATATTACTCATATGATTGAACGGCTGATCTTGTACCTTGTTTGGTTCATTGTGCTTATAAAACGTAATATATTATATTGTATGTTTATGAAGGGAAAAAATTACTCGTTTCTGATGAAAATACTTGCATACGTGTTTTTTTCATTTTTATTATTTACTTTGTCTGTTCATCTTATTATTCAGAATAAAAAAACAAGTGATTTATCATGCCTTATTGGTTGCTGCCTACACAACCTGGTTGATGAATTGTTTGCATAGTATAAAATATTTTCGGTAAAACCGACAAGTAAACAAAAAATGTGTACATCATTTGCTTTACACATTAAAAATATGTTGACCCTAATGTCAGTATCTGTCGGTGTTAAATGAAATGAATGAGTATTGAATGCCTTCGATCTTGAATGAGGCACAGATCGTTCAGTACAGCGAAGTGCAGCTTCACTTCAACATTTTACCAAAAAATGTAATCAATCAAACAAACAATGATTAAGATCCTCCACATGAACAAAATTTGAAGCGGAAATAAATGTTTAGCCTAAATAACCGAGTTGAAGTCATGATTGGATTCGATGCAGTAGATGCCAACTCAACCTTTGGAAAACGTTCCTTGATATAATCAAATAATTTAAATCAGTTCATTGAGGTCTAAGGAGTAGTTGTTATTAATCAAAGTTTACATGAGTAAGCCTCATAATATAACTGAATGGTTAAATTTCCAACTAGAATGCTTGGTTACCTCTGTTACCTCTACTGAAGTATCGGCCTCTGTCCAGCATCCGAAAACGGACTATTCCCTGGATATTCCTTTTCAGTTCCAGACATTTGCTACTCATTCTTTCAACGTCGGCTTCTTATTCACAGCGTCATGTTTTCTTTCGACTATCACGTTTTTCTATTCACCTTCAGCAATTTTTTCCAATTTAGTTCTCATTTTTAAGTGACTTATCTGAATTTAAAATCGATATGCAAGTGTTCAAAAGGATTTTATCATCACTATGTTCTTGCAATCAAATCATATAAAAATAAAACATAAATATAAAAATAGGATCTAAAAGTAAGTCTTTGAAAGACTCATCATTGTTTATTGAGGTTGTAAATAAACATTATGGTGTCTTCATCGAATTAGCATTTTTACAGAGCAGTCAATAATACGAGTATGAATGCTGTATTTTATAAGCTGTCAATTGATATAGATAACGAAGAGACGTTCATTCTTTCCATATTGAACAAATTAAAATGTCAGGCAGTCACTCTGCCATCATGCAGAACTTGGTACCTAAAGATATCATACATGCCATATCACACTGGCACAAAGGGACTCAATTTTACGGTTCAAATCACATAGTACCTAACTATCGGTTACCGCCGTCTCGCGCACTCCATGCCGGTAGTCTTACCCAGCTGTCAATCACTTTACAGACTTGTTCCATGTTTTTGTCATGCAGCGTCTAGCTTTCTTCTAGCTTTCCCCTGAATCAAACAACAAGCTTAATCAGGGTGGTCGGTGATTGGGCAATTACGTAAGATAAATAACAAGGTATACGTAGGCCAAAGTAGTGATAGACTGACAAAATTAATTTCAAACTATTGGTTTGACAAAAATATGAAATAACAAGTGGTTATCAGTAGGAAAAGAAGGACTATTCGGTAGTTAAATTTTACTTATTCATAAAACAATATTTCATAAGATTTGAAGACTTGTTTTATTAGTAAGTATATAGTTATATTGCTAATCATTATGGACATTATATTGTTCGAATAATAAGAAATTGTTCCGAAAATTTAATTTTTATGATTATTTTTACCAACTAGATATGAATGAGTTGAAGATGGATGGCTGCGAGTAATAGAAGCTGTAAATAGAAAACTGCATCAATAAATTGAGATTTTGGCTAATATGGCTAAGTTTGTTTAGAAAGGTGCAAATAATTTGACATTTGGTTATCCTTTACATTATGAATCTCGATGTATTCTCAAATTCCTTCTGCCCATCTGACTTAAATGAAGCGGTGATGCAACGGATGATATAATAATCCAGAAATTGTATTCAGCAATCGAAAGAATATAAAAACAGGAAAAATTACATATAGTATCTGCAACACACACAACGGTGACACTGTGGTTGAAAGATAAATTATATTGAAGGAAAACCTCACTTTCTATTTGTCAGTTCAAATGATCTTGTGGAGTAAGCTAGAGTGGTTATGATTCTAGGATTGGTAACTGCATTATTATTACTCTCACATTATCTGCCTCATTTTTTTCTGATTTCCATTGATAGATAAACAGATAATCATCTAGTTATATGGTAATCATACCTTAAAACTAAAATTCAATAATGATTTTTTAAACCGGGACTCTGAATTATGTTTACTTTGATCTTTATCCGTATTCAGTACTCATAAATATAAAAAAAATCATCGAAATACATATTGAATACTAATTGTATTTATATTCTTCTTGTGATAAAAAATAATGATTGTGAAATCTCAAACTGTTTTTTATTTTTCAAGCGTTATTATTAACATTAATTTGAAGTTGACATTTCAATGAACTGTTATACAGATTGATTTATATTGAGCTATGATAAGGAATAAATATTAAAATCTTGACATAACATCGAATTCAGTAAATGAATTAGCAAATTATTGAATTGAATGTTGTTAGATCACTTTAGAAACCTTGACAGCTGTTTCGTTATTGTTTGGGACTCATCCATGCTATGCACTCACGTTCATGTTATGCGGTCATTAAATCCAAGACGTTACGTCTCGTGCGCAAGAGCTTAATCTACGTAATCAAAATCACGAAATTGTTCTGAATAGAGTGACGAGCTTGGAATTTTTGGAATTCTTTCGAGATCCCTTGATCAGTGGAGTTGAACCATGTTGAGTGAAGTTATTAAATTACCTGGAAAAATTGGTGGAGCAACGCTATCCTCTTCGATTAAACAAAGATAGACAATAACTAGGCAATAGGCGTTGACTGGCGAAAGTGAAGATCTTGAGTTTGAATCACGTGAGCAGCTATCAGTGATATGCTTAGTTGATGATCTACACACTTGAACGAGTGTGATATTCAGTGCTTCCACGTTTCTAATGGTGGTCTTTCAACGATCCATTTATGACTTGAATGGAACTAAACAAGCTCCACAATTCTTTAGTGGAAACTGCTTTATTGTTTTTCTCACTCTATTTGACCCACATTTATTCTGATAATTGATGTCATACTTTCACTTCATGTATAAATTCATTCCAGTTATCAGTTCACGTCAAATTATTTTAACACTAGTAATTTTATTTAATCTTCAGAACTATCCTTATTTCACATATAATATAATTTAAAACAATGTATTTTACCATAAACCATTCAAAGAAACTCATTATTTCAATTAAATAGTTACTTGAACTTTATAACTAATCATACAAATAATGTAACTTATTATTTTTAAAATTAACGTTTTTTCAAATTCACCTGTTGTTGGTAAAACTCTTGATACTGCTCCTCAATAACCATGAATAACCTTCTGAATTAAACTTCATTTTAAGATCAAACGTCTCAAGTACATCTGTTGTCAAACCATTCGTCACAATCTGAAGCTAAAATACTGTTAATGCACCAACTGGATTGAAAGCAGAAGACAATGAACCAGAATATTTTGAGCATGATTTTCATAGGAATAAGCATTCCATTTGAGAGAACACTAGAACTGTGAAGCAGTCTGAATGTTAATAGAATAACAGCTGCTTATTCATTATGATAGTCGAAAAATGTAATCAGGATCATATTATCGAGTATTATTGGATAATACGCTGTGTCTGGAAATTTACTCAACGTAACAAGGATTTTATGATGGAATAAAGTGGAAAACAATCTACAGAGGAGCGCTCACAGACTTGATCCATGTAAACACCAGCGTCATACAAAAGTTGTTTACTCTTCTCGCCCTTTCTGTTCGTAATACTCATTGACCGGATCATGAAGACGTCGACAACTAAGTGCATAAAACAGAACATAGTGTCCAGCTCAAGTGAAGCCAAAACGTTTTGACTTTGCAGTTGACCTTATTCATCTCTATTGCATGCAGCGAAAAACGTGATTGAAGACAGCCTGTGTAGCAACAGCTTCTTGATTTGATTACAATGATGTTCATACGATTTGTGTTGGATACTGGAAATATATTGATGTATTATGTTTAAGTAACTTACACTGAGTAAAAAAACATATTTGAATTATTTCTTCAAGGTTTCTCTGAGTAGCATGATAAATGTTGATTTCAATAAAGATATAATCAGCATTGAAAATTTAATTTAAAAGCGTTATAAAATGTACTAGGTTTATTAGATTAACTATAGCAAAAAAACGACTTAGTATCTGATAAATATTTTTAAACACTAAACTCTACAATTGATTACTGATATAATTCAATGCTTTTAAATGTATATATTGCCTTGAAAAAATTACAGTTCCAGATATAATTAGTAATATCCTATTGAAATAGAATGTATACCACTAGGCTACATTACACAGACTGTATTATATCAGTTTAAGACTCTATATTTTGTGTGATTTCTATTCAGAAAGAGCAATTCTCTGAAATTTCGTTTGCAACAGATATCACGTTGATGTAAATAATCATTTAGGAGAATGAAAGATATAAAATATGTAAATCATTTCGATTTGGAACTTATTCCATTTTAAATTATTCTCTCATTTTAGATTATCATTGAGTTTAAAAATAAAATTATTTATATGATTAATGATATTGTTGTCATTTTTAACATCATGTAAATATTTAATAATTTGTTTTAGTTTTGTAGCTAACTTAAATCGTTTGTAAGCATGTAAAATAACATGTGCTTACTTATACTATTAAATCGTTCACGAACAACACTCAAAGTTAGAATTCGTTGAGTCAAGAAGATATCTGATAACCAACCAAACAATAGTTGACCTATCCACATACCGATATACGGTAGAGAAGATAATAGAGCATTCTGCAAGAGAAATCATTACTCTTTCAAATGAAAACATTTCAACTACCAGTGCAGAGTTTGAATTTGTTGATTAGCAGTCTTTTAGGAATTTGGTTTTTAACTATATAAGAATGCTAATCTCCTCCCTAACCTTTCTTTTTCATCCAAGTTTGAGAGTGAAAGTAATCTTTCAAGGGGTTCCAAACAGACTTTATTTTCATATTGGAATTCATGTATTTTAGAGTAAAGTTTGACAATAATCTAGTTGAAAGCAATATGGTTTGCTTATATTTTTAATGTTTGAATATAGATTTAGTAAAATGCGTATCTGGGAATTGTCCACAAATGAAAAACCTCTTACAAATTCAAATGTTGTCAGTTCACAAATTTTCCATCACAATTTCGCAAGTTTAAAACTGAAATTACCACGATTCAGAGTTAAAAACAATCATATTTGATCAATTTTTGATGTAACAGTCCCAGACAGAGTGTAAACAGATGTTAATATACAAGTATATAGGAAAACGTGTCTACATAATCTGATGTTGGCATGCAATCAGTCGTGAAACTCAATAAAGTATACATTATGATCTAATAAATAAATCTGGAATGTATACCTTGTTCCCTTATAATATTTCATGTTAAGTCAGAACGAAATGACAAACTCACAATGTAACTAGAAAACTATTGACCATCTCAATAGACTTTGACACAAAGTTCCAGTTATGTGCACGGAAGTAGCGCTACTTAAATGAAGTCCTATGATAGAATTCAATAAGAAACCATGTAAAATTTGGCTGATAACAGCAATTAAATCATAAACCACCAGAACTAAACATAAATAACGTCTTATTATCACCTTACTAAGAAAGCTATGTAAAATTCACTACTATGTAGATGTTTGAACTTTCATGAACAAATGGTTAGTTGAAACCAGTATGCATGTCACGTTATTGATGAAAATCTAGATGGAGATCAGTTTGTGATCATTCAATAAAATCAATGAAATAAAATTAAACAGTAATTCTATTACGAGCGATACTTGCATTAGCTTATCCTGTTTAAAGTACACATTCATTTGGAGGTCCACAAGTAAAGAATCCGGTAAATCAACTAGCCTAAAATTAGGCTAGATAAGACTTCTATCAGTAACTTCGGCTTAGAAACATGACTTACAGCAAACAAAACCATTTTCCAGTTTTATATGTCATTCAATAATAAAACCGACAAAATAATACCGATACCTGAATAGAAGTGGAATAGGTCACGAATACTGTTTCTATATAATGTATAAGGTACCCAATGGTAACTAAACTCGAATCAAAAAATCATCATCCAAACAATTTCATCAGGCAGATTACAATGTTGTTCAACTGAACTAAAAGAAATTATGTAATTGCCTTTCGCGCGCAAATCTGAATTGTTTAAAGACAAATACATGTGAAATCATTCTACTTGAAACTGTAGTTCTACACACTTATAGATCATATCACTTGGTATTTCTATTGCTCATCAATAAGTGAGAAGATATAAGGATATTACTTATGCAATCATTATTCATTTTCTACTGTGTTCATTACCCTTCTAAACAAAAACTCATGCTGTTCCGAAAACTTTTAAACAACATCTAAATCAAAGATAAAATATCTTTATGCAGATACTTTTCGTGTTGTATTTATTAAAATCATATCAAGTGAAGATTCATTGAAAAGAGATATCATATCTGATGACGCAGTTCTACAGCTGTAAACCAAATGCTTTGAGCATCGAATCATTGATCAGTAAGCTTTTATATACGGGGAGTTTCGAGGAAAAAAACATCCATGGCTTTTTTTCTTAGAAACACGTTTGGTTCAGTAGTTGTTAATGCCTTAGGTTTTACGAATCAATAATTTAATTGAAGATTCTCTTCTTCTTCTTGACATTGATAAAGAAATAAATGTAACCTATAGAGTCATGGATAGTTGTTGTTATCCTGATGTAGCCGACCAATGTGATATGAGCTAGAAAATTTGGAGTTGTATCAAACTTTTAATACTGTAGTAAAATTGCATTATTCAGCAGAAAGAATCTACAATATATATGAAACAGTGACACTATACTAAAGGTGAGGTTATCTGCGGAGGCTTTAGACGATTTTAAACACGTATATAGACTATTTATCATGTTTCACAATTTTTAAACGAGAGGATTACATGTACAATTTCCACTTGTAAAGTTATGATTTAACACCAGTTTCCAAAACACTTTCCGCATCTATATTTTCGTTTATTCTTGGCTACTGTATGAAAAATGTCAATCTGTTGACAACAGTTAATAACTTGTGGTCTTGAGTATATCTCCCATAACTGCATTAATATCCGCAAGTTACATTTCCGAGAACGAATTTGAACAAAAAAACCAACAACAGCAAAATCTAATCTAAACGACAAGCAAAATTGACTTCTGGAATAACGTGGTCAATGGAATGAATGAGATGTTTTCACGGTCATTGCGTGCTCAAATTAACTGACTTCATAGCAACTAAAATCAATCCTGAAGATACTGGTGATAATACTCCTCATACGCATAATAATCTAAGCAGGTGCTTTACCTGATGTCGTGGGTGGAGCATGTACATTGTGTTTTAGGCACGTGTAAGGCGTCAAGGCAAATACAAATGAAGGAATAACCCGACCAGTTAGCAGTGTGGCGATCAGAGGCAAGGTTTCCAAAACTGCGCACATCATTTACACTTTAGCGGATTCAATTATTTACTTTGTACGTATACTGTTTGAACACTCATATTTTGGCACAGTCTGTTCACGTAGGAACACCTGACAGTGTTATTTGCATTCAGCATATAAACGAGGTGATCATTACTCACTGGCATCGTTTGTTCCATAGTCTCATGTTCTGTTAAGACTTGAAGGGTAGTGATTACACATAGTATTTTACTGGAACTTTTATACGAACTCTCTTATTGGTATCGTTTCAGTATCTCAGAGATTGTTAAGTTCGTCGCTAGGTACTCTTAAAGCTATTACGTGTTCACCTTAGTCCTTATAAGCTTAGAAAGTTTATTCTACAAACACACAGAAACCGCTTTACAATCACGCACACGAATCTCGTTTATTTACAAATCATAGAAACGTCTTTAGAACAGTCATCAAGAATGCACACTAAAATAGACATCCTCTAAACACACGCTAGAACTTTCCTTGTAGGAAATGAAATCTGAAGGTCAAATGATTCGCCCATGCTCGCAAACGTAAAAGCCAAAATAGGGCCTGTATTCCGTGGACCTAACCTAACCAACACAGCCCTCCTTTTGAAAAGCGTGCACTCCTAGGGTCTACTCCCATCTTGACTGCTGTTAGCCGATGTCTGAGAGGATACCTTACGGAATGGAGATCACCTTGTGACTGTGTTTCTTCTCATGATGGCGCTGCCAGTAGTTTGTAGGTTTCAAGCAGGATGTCAAGAGGAAGGTTTACTGCCCTTGATGGGCGATCTGGAGCTAGCCGTCTGCGTAACTGATTTCGATGACGTGTCTCATCCCCTTTTGACCTAGCCAATGCTCTTTTAGGCGTATCCACAAAACTTTCCGCTTGCTCATCCCATTGCGGAATGCATATTGTCGAGCGTAGGTGTGCAATAGCTAGCCGTTGACAGAATGTCTGGAATTAGTAGAGGTAAATTGAAAGCCATTGTCAAATGCGATCACATCTGCTGTTTCGCGATAAAATCTTTGAGACATCTTCTGAATATGATCACTTATTGTATTACTCAACGTTTTAGAAAGAATATTACAACGAAAATGATAATACACAAGACTAGTTGTGCCCACTGTTCATAACAGAACGACATTGAGTATTTCGAAAACATCATAAAAATGAACGCTTTTATTGACTCAGTCTAGATAAAACATACACACTTGTTTAGTCACTTTGTATGAAATACGAATATAAAAGTGAGAAAACCAACATGAGAAGCAAACAAATAGAAATCGTCACATTATACAAAACCGTTAGAAGACTGAAAGATTATCGTTCAAAAAAATCTTTCATTTGTCCAACAGCTCACAAATTTCCAACGCCTAAGGAGAAGGTTTCCAACATGAATCACACTTCTCAATATACAAACACATTCACACCGATGCATCTTTTATGTTAAATTACTTTACTTTACTTTTGAACGTGACAAAATGCATTTTAATTAGTATTTATGACAAATTTTTGTAGAAAACCTTTTTTTTCAAGGATCTACTTACATTTTTCAAGAAATAACTAACTGTCAGTCACTTTACTTCACTAATAAGACAACAATTCAAGAAGTAAATTAAATTTACCTTTTTTATTTATATTATTTTTATGTTGAATTAGTTTAAAACAAACAAGAGAAATTTTGAGTACTTATAGTAGAGTGTTAATTTGAACAAAACAAAAGAATATTCATTTATTGATAAAATATATTGTTGGTGAATAGATAATTCAATTTTAATCAAATTAATATCAATCGATATTCATGATTTTGGACAATTTTCCTGAAATACAAAAAAATTATGCAAGGAAACCAATAGTTAGAATTTTATTTGTTTCTTCTCATGGATACATATAAAGTGTTTCGGTTATCGATAGGTAGCATTGATCCATTTTGAAGCAAGTAGATCAACATTATTAACTTGCATTATCAGAATTTATTGCCAATTGTCAGTGAACACACCCAGTAGTTTATGGACAATATTTGTTCAACATATATAAGGGAGGCAGTAGTTTATCTGTTTTTCTTACAGCCTGACGCAGAACAGAATGTACTACAGTGACGGTTATGATAACCGTCAAAATCCATTGAATCAACCCAATACCATTAGTGGTGATGAAAAATATTGAACTTCTTAACCACTGGTGATAACCTCATGAATCTGCTCAATGATAGAAGGTAAATATATTTGGCATTTTACAGTTCAGACGTTCTATCTATGCATCAAAAAATTCCATTAATTAAAACTGATCGTTATAAATTGGTTGCGAAATTTAATAGTGTTTTGAGTTTCATATGTGTGTGAGAGATGTGGAAAGATTTGAAGAACAAAGCTTTTTCTCAAAGTTGCTTAAATTAGATATTTTGAAACCATGAACCGATCAATGTTAGACCACCATTAGAAACCTGGAAGCACTGGACGGCCGTTTCGTCCTGTTATGGGACTACTCAGCAGTGCGTATCCACGACTCTTGCACCCCGCAGGATTCGAACCCGCGACCAGTGAATTTCAACTTAACAATCTTCACAACCCCGTAATGCAAATTACCTGTGCTCACTAGTGACTAGCTTCGTGAGGAATCTTCTCCGAGTTCTAGTGGGAAGACGTGACCAGTGAATTTCAACCTGTTCAGGTGTAGACAGTAACTACCGAAAACTGTGTATGAGGTTGCGCAACTCCGTGAATTTGATCAAGTTAGACATTAACATCGTTAGATACCGGCTCAGTGGTCTATCGGTTAGTGCGTTCGCGCACAATACCGAAGGTCCTGGGTCCGAATCTTACGGGGTGCAGGAGTCGTGGATGCGCACTGCTGAGGAGTCCCATAACAGGACGAAACGGCCGTCCAGTGCTTCCAGGTTTCTAATGGTGGTCTGAAATTGATCGGTTCATGGTTTTGAAAATGTGTAACTTAACAATCTTCACAACCCCGTAATGAAAATTAGATATCTTTATTGTCCATATGAATAACACTGGAAACAAGTAACAACTAACCTTACATCGTAAATGACAAGGTGGACACATTAGATTTGTCACAATATTACCATTATCTGAAATCAGTTTAACAGTCATTTTTCCACCGTTAATAGGACAATTAAAATTTTTCCGTTCAGTATTACTTCTAAACCAGTAGTATTTGAGCATTGAAACTGAGAAAACAATAAATTGAATAGATGAAAATACAACGTACAATCAATGTGAAACTTTTGTAACTGATGTTGAAGATATAAAGTTACTACGTCTTTGTAGTTTCAAATAGATTAAACATCTTGTAGACAGTTGATAATCAATATTTTAATAGGCTGAGTCAGATACATATATTGGTAGATATTCTATGAATTACAATCTCTGTGATTATGAGAAGCTTTGAGTGTGGTTAAGTGAGAGAAAATTGGAACTTTTTGTACATCAACACAAGAAAAATTACGCCAAGTACGGGAAGAACGATATACAATAAAGTAATTAAATATTTGGAAAATCTATTTCTATTTTCAGTTTTTCATCTCCTCTAATAAATGATTGAAATAAGTTTCTTGGTACCGAATACGACCAGTTATTTTATCGACTTACTTCCAAAAACCGTTGATTCATCAAAGAAAATCAATGTCTATGACGGTGATGTGCTCTTCAAATGAACTCACCAGTTATGTTCGCACGCTTGTTCTTGATAAATCGAAAGTAGCTGTATCATGCTTTGTACAGTAAAGCAAATAGATTTCTTGATGGTGGCAGAGAATCGTGATTCATTTGTAGGTCTTCATTCAGACCATTTAAATAATGTGGATACAGATGTACAATAAGGTTGATTTTCAAATTTAACACTACTGATTTCGTTAAATCCTAAACTGCATCATTACAACCACACACATTTTCTGAAGACATTCTAATTCCTGAATAAAAATAAACGAATCTGCTAGAGTACTTACATCGACAACCGAATTCAACCTCTGATCTGAGACGGTATGCGAATAAGACAGCCTACATCTTCCCAGATCAACAGTGTTAGGTTATTTATGTCAAACAAATAATGCTGTGACTTTTTTTTTATGTTGTTTAATGGCATGAAGGTGACGGTGCTAATTGTTAGATCCTAGATCTCTATCAGGTTAAGCTAATAAGGTTGAATCTATCTGGTCTAGATTGTTTGGTGCGCCACCGGACGAATAGTGTGATCGTTGTTCGATTTCTGTTAAGTTTATACTGTCAATTTCCTGATACAGTCTTCGAAATAGAAGCCTTGATTTGCTAGATATGTCTTTTACTACACGAGCCTATATCCACTTAAAAATATCGTACTATTCGCGATTACCGCACTTCTTCTCTTCAAAGGTCAATGTTAAGACAAAACATCTGAACCAGAAGAATTTCATATCTATCAATTATCAGCCTCAGAAAATCCTTAAGTAAATTCCCACATTTTCAGCTAAGACGCAACAATAATTACGTTCAGTTAGCTCGTAACAATATTTCTTGAAATCGGAGAAGGTAAAAACTAATTTGGTGTGATTTTCTCATTCAGAAAACATTTATTCAGCCTATATGAAGGGAGTGAGAAATTATGGCGTGTGAATCGCATAACGAATCTGACGTCAAACATCATCTACTTGAAAGTATACATGCCGTGAATACTTCAGACGCAACAATATATAAATGAGTATGATATACACCATTGTGCTATCTGATCGACAATCGACAATCTACTTGCGATTTCCGTTTACGAGCAATAACACGCATACATAATAAAATAATCAATAAGATAAGTTTGCATTTCACGCCCTGTGTAATCAATTTCTGACGTATGAAGGATTACTGTAAACAATTTTTCAACAATATCTCGTAAAATGATCAATTTTAATTTGTAACTGCATGTGAATTTGTATTTTTGAAAAAAAAGAATCAGTCATCAATTTACTTGAAAACAAGACGCAGTGTTCGATATCGTTGTAAAAGTGTAACGATATTGATGTTTTATTTCGGAATGTTCAAAGCAGGCGGAATCGTCACCAAAATATTCCAGTAAAATACTTCGCCTCAAATCTGTATCGAATAAGGTGAAGATTTTGTTAGTTATGATCATGATATAATTGGACATTTACCGATTTCATTTGCGACAAATAAAAATGAAACAATACACTGTGCAACTGGACAGCATTCAATTCTTATTAGTATTTTTGTTAAGAATGAATCGATGGTTAGTTATAAAGCCTCTGCGTCGACTCAGTCTGAGTCTTCAGACTATACTGCTAGCAAATAATAACCGTATAATATATTGTTTTTACAACTGAAAGTCTTATTATATCCGAGTTAATAATTATGATAAAACTAAGTTGAAATGATGGGGCTTATTGTTTAGTGAGTTGGATGTTTTGATTGTGGAGCTTTCATTGTTCTACTGTGATACTGTTAGTTTGTGAACTTCGTTTATCCCAAGTAAATGCAGTAGTGATGCTCAAAGTTCTTGCATATCTTTTGCATATTGTGTGTTCCTTATCTCATTTGAAAGGCTTTTTTGAGCATGTGATTTTGTCAGTTCTTGGGTAGAGTAGGCTGGATAGGCTGCTTTACGAATAAGTTTGCAAAAGAAATCGAACAGCAAACTATCATTCCTGGATGAACCTACCCACAGTACTGCCAAAAAATCTCATAGACTCAAGTTTTTCGGAAGCCGATGCAAGCCCATCCGATTATTGACTACAACAGCAGTAATCCGAGAAGTCACAATCAGTCAAACTCTACGACATCTCTTCGCTTATGGGAATATATATACGAACCACTATGAACATACGTTCTATTAGAACTATATTGATATACTGGAAAAGGGGAAGCACAACATAGACTTCTCATTATTTTAATTTGTCATAAAAAACATTTGTTACATAAGTTATCTAGATTTGAAATGAAAACACTTTTATCATCAATTATTGAAAAAAATGTACTGATATATAAAAGTGCATAATCATAATCAATTTTTGTATGAACAAACCTGATTGAATTTCTGTTTTGTCGTTGCAAAATAGGGCTTTGACGTTTGTAATACCATTCTCTCTATAAGTAAACAGTTTTACAGTTGATTTATTTAGAATATCGAAAGGCATTTTGTTTTTTTGTAAAATAAGATAATGAAATACAAATTATATTCAACAATCTTTTAAATTGTACAAATTTGAAATTTTGTCAGACGTTCAAATTGTTGTGTTGTTTTTTTGTAATCTTAATGATAAGTTTGAAATTTTTTGTAATCATATAACCTCCAAAATTTACGACTAAACGTCAGGTATGTAAGACTTTTTGAAAACTACATAGAAAACTGATAAACAGCACCTTGATCTAGAATTTACCATTTCTATTGCATTAAAATATGTTCCACCCTAGTTCTTTGAATTTCTCACATATTGGAAAATGAGATTTAGTGATCTTTATAATGTGGAAATATGGAAGGTATGAAAAATTTCGATTAGTTTATCAATGACTTCATTCAAAACATATTGAATTGAACACTATTATTAAAAGATATTTATAGAAGTTATCTCAGTTCAAATGTAATTTCAGCTGAAAGCAAAGTCACCTAATGGAAATTCATAGATTCTTTTTTATTTGTTCTGAATGTCTCTATCTTGCATAAGTGTGAACATTCCACAACATAGGCATATATGAAAGTGAAAAAAGGCTAAACAACAATGGTTCAATCACGGACAGTTGATGATAAAAACGAAGACTGAAATGATTAAAACTTGGTCAAAATATGAAATGCTATTTGGAGTAAATGCAAGAAAGAGATTTTCAATAAACAAAAGAAATGTCTCTTAATAATGCAGCAGATACAAGATAACTGCTTATTACGGAACATGTAAATCTGGTTACAAATATCTGGTAGTGATGACCGTTTTCAAATCCATCGAAGATATCGTTGAAACAACCCGAATATTTTTTGTTGTTGAAGAGATTTGTAGAAATGTCTCCTTTTGAAGTGCTTATTATTTGTAAAATGTTCAAATGTTAAGGTAAAGCCTCTTTCCTGCCAATGCAATATAGCTAGCTAATAAAATGCACGTTTTTTTATGACGTAATGAAAGACGACTGGGGAAGAATACTTATCAAATCGTTTATCACTAAATTGGTGATTTGTTTGCCGCATATGATTTGCCTGTTGCATTGTTTGATAGTCTTTTATAAGTAAATACAATGCGGAAAGCATGAAGATGAATGTAGTCAAAGATTTATTATCTTGTCTTCGGCCTGTAATTTAGACTTTTTAATATTAGACGTTTTATATTTCACAGTAGATTTTCAAGATCTCAGTTGATTTGAACTATTCAATTTTCAAACCAAGGTTTTATTAAAATTATTCATACTTGACTGGTATTGTAAGAAAATTAAGTAAGATAAATAATTTGAGGTCAGTATCCATTCACTTCTTTGCATGATGACACTAAAATTTTGTTCATCTTTTTAAAGTCAAAACAAATATGTTGGAAAAATATTTAAACTTGGAAAACGATAATATTCATATTGAGTACGACACTGCATGGCATTGATTCTACAACGATGAAGGATTATGAAATAATTTGAATTTTTGTCGATTCCATTTTTCGTCTGAATACATGTTTATAAAATATTGTTTTATTTATCTTTTACCAATTAAAACATTTCAATATTTGAACTAAGTATAATTTATTTAACTTTTTAGGGGACTTACAGTTAATACTGAACAATAATCCAGTTCTTTTGAAACGGCATACATCGGATGCTTTTCACAAATTCCATATGAATTTTCATAATTCGAACATTTTTTTACATAATTAGAAGTTTCACAGATTGGTTGGATATCTTGTCCACTAAAAAACAAAGATCTATTTGTCAAGAAATGAAAGATTTGTCAACTTCTAAAGTAGCACAATACTCAGCATTAAGATAACTTTTCAGTATTTTTCTGAAAACAAAAGAACGTTCGTTTCATACAGTAGCTGACAACAGAATTTTTACATTGTTTCTAATCAAAAAGTGTGAAGTATTGCTCAAACTGTGGGTCATATTATAGAGACACGTTTCTAGTTAAGTTACGTAACATCATAGATTTTGTTGTTTTATCTCAAGATACGTTATTGCATTGTACAATAATCATTAGAAATCGAATCCATGACAAAGCAGTTTCAAGTTTCATATCTGTTGACGAGCACTTTGGAAATAACAGTTAAACAAATTTTCTCATGATCGATTGTTCATCTCAAAATCAGGTACTCTTCTGATTTATTAAATAATTGAAGTTAAGAAGCATTTACACTGGATAATTAGCTGAGATGATGATCTTTACCATTTTGTTTAAAAGTACCTGTTGTATTCAGTGACTTTTTTCAAACTAGGTTTAATTGTACAAGTACAAAGTAAGTCGGCATTTCCTACTCTTGATATCAGTTTTCGTCTGTCACTGTATCACGGTAGTTAAGAGGCATCAGAAGAAACTGTGACCAAAATTTGGTGGTATTTTGCACTCTGCAACTACGTGTATCAGTAAGTTGAAAAAATCACTATTTCGATCTCGTGCTACCAATCTTCACGAATGGTGAATTCGTATCGAGTTGATTATGCCAAAGCTGTCGTCACGCCAGACTGGGGTGAATTGATGATCAATCAATAGTCACTTTCACTTATTACTCTTAAGATCAATTCATGATATTGATTTTCTTAAATTTAAATGAAAAACATCAATGAGGCTGTTTTTTTAAAATGAAGTAGAATGCGACAGTTTAATTGAAGCTACTCCGAGTGATCTACCCTATAAATTATCTACTGTAACTGTTGTATTACTGAAATTTAGATATTAGTTTGGGTACTGAAAATCAAAAGTATACTTTTTACACTTCAGAAATGAACAAAAAATCAAATTATCAAACTATGAACTATTCGATATAATAATTCAGCAATCTCAGATCTACCTCACCTCAGTTTTCGATTTCGAATAAATTCGAAGCAGCTTTTCATTACAAAATCACATCCCAGTCCTTTTCCCCATTTGAAGTCATCAGCCATAGAATAGTCTACATCATACATCCTCAAATTAATGGAAATACACAAACGCCAGTTACATGATAATAATGATATCACGTTATAAAAATTTAGTTTCATGCAATGTATAGCATGTTTTGACGCCATCTCTTCATTTATATAACTTTCTACAACATACTTTTTAGATAAAACTTAAGAAAAGAACGTTTATCTCGTGATGTATTTTGAAATATTTTTTTCGTTGTAGCAGATAGTGTAACAGTTTCAACCAACTTAACGTATGGTTAATATTGGTCGGTTTGAAGACCTTATCCGATAAACAACTAACTGACTGAGAAATGCTTACTGGGATATATTATGTTAACGATTTAAACTGTGCACTGAAAGTAACAAGAACTTTTTTCACATGAGTAATGACTTTTCATGATAAAAGCCGAGTTCGTTTGGCACACTTGAGGCTAATGACCCTATCTGATAGTCATTGCGGCAATTCGTTCAGGTTCATTGAATGCTCGAACCTTGTGAGACATTGGAGTACTATTCTCGGTTGCCATGAAAATCAAAAGATTCAATCTGAAAAGGCTTGGAATCAGTGAAACGCATTGGACATAGGTTTGACAACAGAGATCAGCTTCAAGATATCTGCTGTCAAACCGCATCCAGGAAGGAAATACCTGAAAAGCATAAGTAGGTGCACTTATTCTGTTCGAATAAGCATGAAAGACACTGATAGGATTGAAATCTCATGGGGCTAAGGTCACCAATGCATCGTTCAAAACTAGGAAGGTGGGACTTTAATTTGGTTCATTTAATGCTATGCACCCACCAGCGACAACGATGAAGATATCGCATATCAATTCTACAAGAGGTTGCAGTCAATCGTCGACTGATACTAATCAAAGAATTAGACAATTCTCATGAGAGAACAAACTGCCACGGTCGTCAATGACAACATTTTACATGAAGATATCATGAGGAGAAGTGGACTGCGAGAACAAACATAACTTTTGAGCGATTTGCGAACTTATCTGCCCTTATCCAACTGGTAATTGGCTGCACAAGTTCCAACTCAAAGCTACATGGATTTCATGGGACTGTTCTATACATAATCAAGTTAACCATGTAGGTATCAGTAAAACGTTTTGCAGCATCATGAGGGTCTTGATAAATTAACGAGGTGCTGATGTAGATTCAGATCATCAAATGCTGGTCGCCATAACGAAAGTTTACTAAATGAAGATGAAATTACTACGCAGCACAATTGAGAAGCGATCAAGGAGACAATTACTTCAATATGTCAGGAGGTTTTGGTCACAAACATTAGTATCACAAGGAATGAATCATTGTTCCTAATCTTGGAAAAAAATTGAAGCCATGAGAAACAAGAAGACAAAACTGAATCTCAGCTAAACAGGGGCAAATATTGTCAGTGAATGAGCTGAAAATACAGAAGCAAATAAGCAGCTGAGACAAGCCTCAGAACCGACAAAAACATATATCCGTTAAATATCAAGCAATGAAAGTGGGAATAGATGTAAGCGAAGAAAACGTGAGACAGTTAAGCGATTCAACAAAGAGGTTTGCTTGAAATTGTCTCGATCGAAAAAGGTCTGTAGAAATGATGCAGGTGAGCAACATTGAAAACATCAGAACAAGTGAAAAATGAACTTCAGAGAACTTTCAAATCAGTCCGCCCCAATGAATCAACATAATATTGAAGCCTTATCCTTGCTCCTCGCAATCAATGTCAGTCCACGCACAAAAGGCGATCTCTGCGAGGGTGAGAAATAGAGAGGCATCATTCTTCTATCGATATCAGACCAAGCCTTCAACAGAGATTAGTTTCACACGATGAAAGACTTCGTAGACGCCTAACTATGAGATCAACAGACTGTGTTTTGTGTAGATCAGTCGTGTACCGACCGAGTGCCATTATTATTATTATCAATGTGGAACAATCGTATGAATGAAATCCATCACTCCACACCAACTTCACTGACTAAGAGAAGTCATTTGATGGCATAAACAGGACGACATTACGGCGTGCCTGAGAAGATAGTCAACAAAATGCCGAGTAATTATGATGAATTAAACTGTTATGCCATGCACGGACAACATGTCACAATTTGCTCAAATTATAGGCCGGTGTTAGGAAAAGTCTCTTGCACTCTTTCTTCCTCTTTCTCTTGGTGATGAAGAAGACGTCAACCTCTTGAGAGAAACTCAAATGACAGTGGACAGTCAGCACGCAGCTGGAAGAACTTGACTTCTCAGCTGACCTGGATCTTCTATCGCACAAGCGACAAATAATGCAAGAGAATACTACCAGTGAAGTAAAAGTTTCAGCAGCAGTATGTCTCAACATACATCAATAGAAAAGCAAGATAGTCAATACATGAGCCCACCAAATCACATTCGAAAGAGATGCCTTGAATGATAAAAATTCATTGATATTGTACACTCATATTATGTGTTGTTATTAGCCTAACTGTATGCAAAATGATCCTTGATGAACGCATCTAGTACGAATCTGTTTGAAAGCTGCAAAGCTTTAGAGGTAATGAAGGACAAAGCTTTCTATTTTTGTTGCTGTGTATGAAGAAACCCACCTGATGTTTAACACAATCTGCAA
The DNA here is from genome assembly GCA_944470395.2 of Schistosoma turkestanicum. Classification (NCBI taxonomy): domain Eukaryota; kingdom Metazoa; phylum Platyhelminthes; class Trematoda; order Strigeidida; family Schistosomatidae; genus Schistosoma; species Schistosoma turkestanicum. The sequence goes on from OX103976.1 coordinate 28,995,414, forward strand.
TACTCTATCCAACGATTGACAATCTAAACATTCATGTCGTATGTGCTTTTTTTAAATCTTGCCTTGTTCACCTGATTTGCCACTGGATAATTTCCACAGAAAATTTCTTAACTCAACATTCATTTTTACAATCAGCTATGAATTTCGATTTTGCAACGGTTTTACAACTTTTTGTAAATAGCATCATATATGATCTATTTCCGGCTGCTGTAAATTTGTGTGCAATTTGAGTTTGTATACTTTACTCCTCATTTTATTTACACAAAATCAGAAATAATCATGTAAATATACATTATATAAATATTTATATATTGAAAAATATTCCTTGTTCTGGAGAGTATAGATGATGTTTGAATACTTTGTAGTTTAGAAACAGCCAAATAGAAAGTAAATTTGAACAAATAAATTTGATGATCAGATAACAGGTGTGGATTTCAATATCATTTGCGTCGCACTGTCAAGTGCTGCGGCAGTCACAATAAGTTTGTTGTCTAAGGTAAATTCATTTATATATTAAACAGATCTGAAATTTTATTCATATATTATCATTAAAATTTTATCCTTATTACCCTTATCAGCCTCCACATTGCAACTAACTGATCTGCGGTTTGGTAATGTGACGGCTGCCTGTATTCAGAAACCCTTATTCCTTGAAACAAACGTTTAATTCAAATCCCGAAACATACAAACCCACAAACAACTGCCAACTGACTACAATTAGACAGTCGAGTGGCTATAGCTCCATCCATTTGACACTACGGAACACCTGGAACTGTAGTGAACGAGAAAGAATCGAGCTGGTGAAAAATATATTGAATATTGGAAACCTATTGAATATAATCATTGTTCATAAGTTTACTGTTTACCTATGCTCAACTTACTTTGTGTACTTGAAGTAAGCCAGAGTTATTCTTGAAACAACAGATCCTTTTCGTGCATAGTTTGTCATCAAATCATTCTGAAAACCAAAGATTTTTTATAGAAAAATATTGTTATTTAATTTAAATCGAACTTATAGTTTTGAAACTATTATTTGTGAATTTGTTTTCTTTTTCTGTCGAAAAAATTTCTCAGTGAAATTTCTGATATGATAATTCTTGATTTTAAATATAACTAGGATATCGGTTCACAGTGGATATCTCAATGCTGAAACGTTGCTTCATTGAACAAGAATCAGCTTTATATATATATCGACTGATTAGCTTCCCTATTCAGAATAATTTTTTTTAAACTGGAATCCTATGCAAACAGATGTATATGTGTATTCTGTTATTGTTTGAATGAGTAGAAATAAAAAAAATAGTGCTGACAATCTCTTTTTGATAATCACTTATACGTAACATGCAACATGGTGTACACAAATACTAGTTCAAATTTCCATTCCTGAAACAGACAATTACATGACCCTATGTGATTGCGGTGTAACTGAATAAATAGTTATCTAAATGCACCAACCAACGAAAATGTATTCATCATCATTAAAAAACACCTACTCCCATGATTCTGCTACTGAAATATGTTCCATCTAA
>OX103976.1:28997016-29012289 GCA_944470395.2 Schistosoma turkestanicum
AAGGATATCTTTAATTATACATCATCCGTAAACCGAGTCAACTTTGTTGTTGCATATATTTCCAATTTTGTTAAACATTATTTCCTTCCTATTATTATATTTTCACTAATTCAGTTACATGTTAAAAATTTCGTCAACAGAAAGCAATCGAGACAGCTTCCAGTTACTGGGAGAAAGCGCTAGTTGATGAGGTACAGAAACCGGAAAAACTGTTTGTTCAAAGGTGAATAGAATTTTACATTTTATTTTTCAGAAATGAATCAGTCAGCTATCAACTAACTGTTCAGTGACATTGAAATTCTCAGTAAACTGACATTTTCACATGTCAAAAATTTCGGCAGTAAAATCTGGTGTTTCATGTCGAAGACAGTTTGAAATTAAGGAGGATTTAGGTTTTTCCTGTAGTACAAAGTGAAATACTTGGCCCGTACCTTTTCTTTCACATTGATGAGTAATACATTTTCCCACATCGCATGTCTAGGAAAATAAACATCATGATATTTGCACAGTGTTGCTCACTTTCTCAAGTTAACCAAACAAACCATCAAACTGAATTGGAAAACTCCGTACCATATAAGTGCTTCTCTGCTGACTACTTTTCACGTTTTTTGATTACCAAACACAAACTTTACAATGGTGCTTATCTACAAATACTATTTTCAGATCATATGTGCATTATGTTCAGATTTTTTTCTAGCAGGCTTCTTTTTCATTCTCACAGTGTCGTGAAAATAGCTTCATTGTAGGCTAATAAATAGGCATCAAGCTCTGATAAATACGTGACATAGTTACCAAGTAAAGACATGTACTCAACAACATGCTGATCTAAGGCATTTCAAACTGAATCAAATCTAATATTCGATATAGAATTTGTTGACTTCATGAAATGGTTCATGAATGGTAAAATCATGATTCTGATAGCTTTCTAATTCATGAGTGTTTTTTTGAGCATAGAAAGCAAATATGTTACTTTATTATAATGACAGTAATATAAATTCGACTTTACACATTTGAAGATTATTTTGGCTTTTTAGAGGATGTGACTATATTGTTCCACGGACAAATGAGTTCAATAGTAGCTCGAACTGTGGTAAATACGAATGTGAAAAGTCTGTTGAATGTTTACATGTCAATATTCCAGAGAAATATTTATCGGTAAGTGAAGCGGTGAAGTGGTGAATTGATTTATTATATGTCCTTCATCATGATTTATTGAAGTTTCGATTCACTCAATATTTTCAGATGTAAAGCAGTGAATAATAAAGAGTGAGATCGCTGAGGACCGTTCATTGACTGATGCTAGACGTTTCCACTGTTGTAGGGCGGATCGGTGATGCAGAGGAAAGCAGTTGTCGTGAGGCCTCTGCTTTTTATTTCCAATCATCTGATAGATTGTAAGACGAAACGTCCATGTAATGCATTCAGAGTGTAATAATGATTGTACAACATTGATCCATTTTTTAGCTCAATAAATATATATTGTAAACTTATTCGCGAATAAAAAATCCCAAACTAACGTTTCCCGTTTAATGAAACGAAAAAAACCAACTCGAAACTAGTCAGTTTCTATGTCGAGTTGAGTCTACTTTGAAAAATTTCTGAAATTTGCCAAATGATGCCTATTTCTTTTATTAATTAATTAAGATGTTTAAGGAATTTTGACATCAGCCAATGGTATCAATGATGTTAAAGATATAGTACTCACAGTGAATTGAAATTCATAACATTTCCATCATGGTTCAACTTTTCAGGCATGTGATTTGAGAATAAACGATACCACTGTTAATATATACCAAGAAGGGGAAGGAATTGCTCCAAATGAATTAATTCTATTAGTGAGTAAAAATATTTCCAGCTGCTACAGAAGTTACAGTTTCTTCAGTAAAATTTGCTTTTCGAAATTTACTCTTTCAAGGTAAATAAAATTTCATATATAGTTTTTATTAGTTATACAAACTTTTCTGCTTAATATCAGCAAATAAAACATTTAATGATATGAATAGTATTATTCGAAATTGATCTTAGATGAACATTTCGCGGTTATGACAGTTTATTATTATCAAAAGAAAAATTTGAATCAACGTGAAAATCCAACATCAGATAATACCATATTTTATAAAGTTTGAGACAACTTTATGTTCTGTAGTATTTGTGTAGAAAGTCGCATGATTTCTTTTCTGAGCGCTAATGAAGCGAATACTGCCGATCATTATACACGTACAAAATGTCAACTGAATCTCTTTGTCTACATATTCCTAAACCTCATTCAATGTTCTGATGGCCTCCACTAACTTTTCGTCTAATAGGCTCTTCGACTTTCCCTATTCTTTCGAACGTCAGTTTTCAAGTCTGAAATAGCCTCGTGATGAAATCAGGTGACTTGTGCAATGTTTTCTTTACGCCTGCAGTGTTTTATCATGATTAGCTCTTCACAGACGAAAGCTTGTTACCTATCTGCCACACAATGCTATCGTGACGTAACCGAAATGTTGAATGTTATTGAGTACATAAATAGTAAATAGATATTTCTTATAAAGTTATAGTATCCTGATGGTCTTTCAAAATTTGACTGATAAAAACTTTCAAAGTGTCAATAAACATATCAAGTCAATTAGTTGCGCAATATAATTTGCAATTTTTAGTGATAGCGTTTTGATACTAGCGTTTACTGCAAGCACATTTTTCTCTATGTCATAAATAAGATAAATATTATCTTGTAATAGGTAATTGCAAATAAGCATCATACAACACAATATAAAAACTCTGTTAACTTTGACGCATGTATATTTAGACCTTTGGTAGGATTAATAAATTATTGTATGCAGAACAATGAGATTCTCGAAACTGGTGATGAGTATCTGGAGGCATACAGCAAACAACAAATAGGTGTAATTTTGATAGGTCTATGATCTGAATACATTTATAAACGTGTTTATTATTTATCATGGCTGTTATATCAACTGGTTTCATGCAACAACAACAACAACGATATTTATTTTCCTTAACATGATATATGTGCTTGAAAACTTTCGAACACCCTATTCAAGTGAATTAAAATGTTACGTGGTAAACAGGATTATTGAAAACAATCTAAGTAAGACTGAAAGACCGCTCTGCAGTGCAAATCGAAGAAATGTACACGCGCATATGAAACGTATGACCTAACGTTTCACATTTGAACATTAAATATTTACAACACTTCGATTTTACATCCAAAGGTGTCTTTATCCAATTGTCTTAGATCGGTATATATATATATAAATATTTTTCGATGAATATCAGTGATTTACTTAAAACTCTAGATAATGTGTTCAAGAAATCCCGGTTCTGCATAGAATTCTTAAAATTACAGCCATTGATTGTATGAATGTAATGAGGTTTGAATGTGGTTTGCATTTTAAAAAACAAATGATAAATTCGTTTGATGAATAATCAAGCATACGAATGATTAAATGAATGATTAAAACTCTGATTAACATCGATTTATAACATCCCTGTTAAAGTAGTAGCATTACTATCAAAGTAACTGACAACATATATAAAGGGAGGAATAACTAACTAATAATAAACGTTTATGAAAATAATGATGTTGACATGGGTACAACTACAATTTAACCAATAATCTGTTCAATTTTTAGAAGAAACTATACTCATATAAATAGCATTCATTATCTACCAAGTTGATTAACTCATTTTTCAATGGACTTTCTGTCAGGGATTCAATAGGGAAACTTACTCGTACTTACCATTTTCAAGTTCAGAACCCATGTAAGTGTCTTTGTTATTTTCTTCAACCATTTTCTTTTCTTTAAAACCTGTTCCGTTTAAGCCAAAGCTAAGTATTTTTGATATATTCTAGAGTATAAATTCAACCACATGGTCATTTATATCGCATAGAAAGGCTAGCTGTACTTTTTTTCTATCCAATATGTACAAATTTGCGTCAGAATGTTCGAATCTTTGTCTGTGAAAGTCAATTCTTTCCTAATTTTCTTATCTGCACAAATATGCATACTCAATAACTTTTTCTACATATTTCCAATTATTGACCTTAAAATACACAAGCATGCTTCTTACCTATAAGTGGTCAACTTACTAGCTTGACTGTCATGTGTTTTTCGGATTCGGTTGATCTGTAACAATGCTAACGGTCTTCAATTATCCTTGGGTGAAAATGTATTAATACAAAGGGAATTACTCATCTATTTCGCAAATCGATTCAGTGCTAAAGCCGTGATTTTGTTCCCTGAGCTACCAAGATTATCCGTTTAGAAGAAAGTCATTTGACAATGAAAGTAATAAACTTTAAGGCTTACGGTTTATCAGTTTTCTTACGAATATTGGTGTAGGCTTATTTTACGAAACTGTCAATATAAATCGACAAATCTAATAACTATCCTCGATTAAGTAGTGCCATTTCAACTCACAGTCAAGGAAGGACAGATGAGGTACGAGGCATCTATGATGCACTTATAATTAGAGATATCTATGAAACAAACAAACCTCCACGAACAATTTCTCGGTTAGAATTAAAGACATTATTCTATTTGTATCCAATAAAATTTAGGGATTGTCAAGTCTGATACATTTTGAGTTGAAACGTCAACTGAAGATAGTTCAACTTGTTCCACAGAACTCCTCCTGTGCATTCCTTAGACCTGTAATTTCTGCGAATTTGATTGACAATAACAGTACCTGGTGTTTCCAATGAAATCATTTCGCTATGTCATAGTTGCACATTTCTATTACTTTCATCATGCACACTAATAGTAACGTAATGTCTCATTTGGGTCATCTCTAAAGGAGAATTCGAGACACTGAAATGGTCGGATTTATCTTGATTTGTCTTTCACTGAACATATTCTTCCTTGTTTTCTTTGAACTATACACACACTTGTGTAGATTGATGTCAAATGACTATGGATCACTAGGACCGAGTGAGTTATATTGGATCATGTAACATCAAAATTATAAATATCTGCTCACTATGATATCAAAAAATTATGAATAATAACTTTGTAATGATTTTATCAAATTTGAGGAATTTTGTTATATGGCATTGAAATGTTTGTTTAGATAATAAAAGTGAATGTATAGACGTCAAATCAAGTACACTAACGTTGTTTTTATCAAGGTCTTCAGCTGTACGGAAAATGAATTTGACATGGATGTCACCAAGTGGGAATTTCACATTGAAAAAAGAAATACTTGTTTTGCCTAACATGCTTGTAGGTCTCAAAGTTTTTCTAGTGTTCATTTACGCTGAAACATTTATGTTTCAAATGAGTTATTGATATGTCTGTAAAATAATGAAAATGATTCGCCAGCCCAATAAGACTTTGTCGATGTTGATGCATTGAAGGTTGAAATGTCTGTAATAGGTCGCTACTGAACTTCAAACAGGAAGATATATCGAAGACCATCGGAAAAGTCTAGTAAGCCAACTGCTCACTCTTCTTCCTTTTTAGAACCCCATTCACGGTTGGAAATCCTTGTCGCCCCTAAGGAACATGCACCCTATGTACATGACTGTCCGGATCACAGCCCTTATCAAGCGATATCTAACTAACCTTTCCCAACAAATTCACTATTGATGTCAGCAAGCCATCAAAGGAATAAACTGTGCACCTTCCTTATTTTTACTTTACTATTGAGAATTGGCTAAATTATACTGTTTCTGTCGATGACATGGTGTAAATATGCTATCAGAAACTGACTCTTATGCTTGATTTAAATATCATAACTAAGGATTCACAGTCAGACCAAAGTAAGACAAACGTGTGACAAGCGAGATAGGCATGAAGATGTGCGAAGGCATAATCAACGTTACTCATACAAACCGGAAAATTATAAAAACCAATGATACATATAAGTAGTTGCTATACAAGTGGCATTAATAAATAAGTTAATCAAAAGGTGCAATCAAATCAAATGTAAGCGAACTGAATTACATGTGGAGGTAACACAAGTCCACTCAAAATATCTGGACTCGTGAAACAGAACACCTCCTGCGTATCCCTTACGACTGTAATTTCTGCGAGTTTTTTCAGTGATAACGGTACCTGCTGTTGACAATGAAAAACATTGTTTAACGTCATAATAACACATTTTTGTCTTCTTCTTACATTCGAATCAAATCAGTTTTGTTTGAGATATTGGAGGCTTCTCTGATTTGTTTTTTGATTCAATTATTTCAATAGACTGTTTTGTTTATTCAAACGCATGTGACTATGAATCCTGACCAGTAACAGATTTTTCAACAAAATATTCTTCTACGATTGTTTATTCAGATGTGAATGCATTAATTTTATTTCAATGATCATCTGTATTTCATTCAATTTCCAGTCAAACAAAGTCTATAACAGCCTTCTGTACTCGACAGAAAACATTCACGATGATCACTAAATTTTCATACATCGAGTTCACATTCAGTCGTTACTTGCCTCACGATTATATTATATGATATTTTCATACAGAGAAGAAACACCCAGTCAGTTATATTTCGATAACAGTAGTTATCTATGAAAAAGGAATGGTTTCAATTGAGAAAGGCTGATGAATCACGTCGATTGTATTAGGGCGGCAGATGAAACAGTATTTCTTGGAATGCTTGCGTTCTGATAGGTCGATTACTTTATACCGATAGTTTTGCAAGTAACCAAGTATTAATCAATTGGTTCTAGGGGTCTTTTTGCTTCATTCGAATAACTTAAATTATCAGATATTTGGATGGCTTTTACGTAGACAGTAATTTAAAGGGGCTTACGTTCAACTTTACATCAATTAAATCCTTTTTCGTGATTTAGGCTTTTCGAATTTCTTCTAAATTAGTTTGCAATATTCAATTCTAATAAATATAACTGAGGTACACATTTTCAAGCTGAAGTAGAAATTAGATTTTATTGAAGATCCTACACAATATTTGTCAGAAAATGTATTCATTTATTGAAAATCAATAAATTGGCTGATTTCTGAAAGTGATTTTGGCCACTTGACAAGGCTGTTCAGAGAATATCCTTAAAGTGGCTCCACATGCATTTCAGTTCGCTTACATTTGATTTGGTTGCACCTTTTGATTAACTTATTTAACCAAGCCACTTGTATGGCAACTACTTATATGTACCATTGGTTTTTATAATTTTCTAGCTTGTATGAGCTGGTATGAATAAACGTTGATTATGCCTTCGTACATCTTCATGCCTATCTCGCTTGTTACATGTTAGTCTTACTTTGATCTGACTATGAATTCTTAGTTTTGCTTTATCTCAAGAGGTTGGCACACTAGCCTTCTACAATGCTTTCAGATTAACATGTGCGCTTTCGTTCACACGTTTGTCTGCATAAATGATTGCATGAAATAAATTTATGCATTAAACCGCATGAGGCTTTTTTATTTCTATCAAAGGCAGTATATCCACAATTGAAAAACGTCTGGATTTCAGAACATCTCTCAAATAAAAAATATTCAGCATTATGAATATAAACACAACAGTAGTTAAACAGTGTTGAACTTAACTTTATAGAACGTCAAACGACACAGGTGTTTGTAAAGAAGTATCGATGTATCATGCTATTTATACACTACCCATATACAACAAATAATAAGTTCTTACAGTGGAGAAGGAACGAATCTTTGTCTGAAAATGAAATCAGGAAGTAACGCTGGAGGTATGAAGAGTGCACTGTTGGAGTCACCTGACGACATTGCGGCAACAACGTCTCAATGATGTAGTGAAAGCCGAAAGATAAAAGATAGAACGACAAACACGTTCACCTGAGACACTGTGGAGAGCACTCAAAGATTGAAAACAGATTGATACGGCAGCTCAATACAGAAGTGATTAGTGAGTGATTATCAGTATCGTATCGTCATTTTGGGTTGAGATGCTTATAAAATAAATAATGGATTAAATTCGCGTGAATTGCTTACACCGCTTATCAGTTGTTCAGTTTAATATCACATGACTTTTAATGCTTCAGCATCAACGATCATATCGAATTTTTCAACTCTCCTTCACTACTGCATTTCACTTTGACTGCTTGTATTCTCATGTTTCCTTGTGTGAATGATAACATGAAATCAACTAGTCCATTTGATTCCGTAATCGACTTCTCATTACTTCCGTCACACAAATTGTGTTAGCTTACGAATTGTATATAGAAGTTGATATATTTATTTAATTATGACCGTTTTTAATTGTTTATTCAAGTGAGATTCAGGTCACATAATTATAAATCATATTACATAACGTACTGATAAGTGAATTTAATGTCATTCTACTGTAATTTTCGATTAAAAGAGGAAACAAGAAGACATTTTGCATGCGATGAACTTGAAGGGATCGAATTAGATGGAACATATTTCAGTAGCAGAATCATGGGAGTAGGTGATTTTTGATGATGATGAATACATTTTCGTTGCTTAGTGCATTTAGATAACTATTTACTCAATTACACCGCAATCACATAGGGTCATGTAATTGTCTGTTTCAGGAATGTAACTTTGAACTAGTATTTGTGTACACCATGTTGCATGTTACGTATAAGTGATTATCAAAAAGAGATTGTCAGCACTATTATTTTTTATTTCTACTCATTCAAACAATAACAGAATACACATATACATCTGTTTGCATAGGATTCCAGTTTAAAAAAAATTATTCTGAATAGGGAAGCTAATCAGTCGATATATATATAAAGCTGATTCTTGTTCAATGAAGCAACGTTTCAGCATTGAGATATCCACTGTGAACCGATATCCTAGTTATATTTAAAATCAAGAATTATCATATCAAAAATTTCACTGGGAAATTTTTTCGACAGAAAAAGAAAACAAATTCACAAATAATAGTTTCAAAACTATAAGTTCGATTTAAATTAAATAACAATATTTTTCTATAAAAAATCTTTGGTTTTCAGAATGATTTGATGACAAACTATGCACGAAAAGGATCTGTTGTTTCAAGAATAACTCTGGCTTATTTCAAGTACACAAAGTAAGTTGAGCATAGGTAAACAGTAAACTTATGAACAATGATTATATTCAATAGGTTTCCAATATCAAATATATTTTTCACCAGCTCGATTCTTTCTCGTTCACTACAGTTCCAGGTGTTCCGTAGTGTCAAATGGATGGAGCTATAGCCACTCGACTGTCTAATTGTAGTCAGTTGGCAGTTGTTTGTGGGTTTGTATGTTTCGGGATTTGAATTAAACGTTTGTTTCAAGGAATAAGGGTTTCTGGATACAGGCAACCGTCACATTACCAAACCGGAGATCAGTTAGTTGCAATCTGGAGGCTGATAAGGGTAATAAGGATAAAATTTTAATGATAATATATGAATAAAATTTCAGATCTGTATAATATATAAATGAATTTACCTTAGACAACAAACTTATTGTGACTGTCGCAGTACTTGACAGTGCAGCGCAACTGATATTAAAATCCACACCTATTATCTGATCATCAAATTTATTTATTCAAATTTTCTTTCTATTCGGCTGTTTCTAAAATACAAAGTATTAAAACATCATCTATACTCTCCAGAACAAGGAATATTTTTCAATATATAAATATTTATATAATGTATATTTACATGATTATTTCTGATTTTGTGTAAATAAAATGAGGAGTAAAGTATACAAACTCAAATTACACACAAATTTACAGCAGCCGGAAATAGATCATATATGAAGCTATTTATAAAAAGTTGTAAAAACGTTGCAAAATCGAAATTCATAGCGGATTGTAAAAATGAATGTTGAGTTAGGAAATTTTCTGTGGAAATTATCCAGTGGCAAATCAGGTGAACAAGGCAAGATTTAAAAAAAGCACATACGACATGAATGTTTAGATTGTCAATCGTTGGATAGAGTATTGCAGATTGTGTTAAACATCAGGTGGGTTTCTTCATACACAGCAACAAAAATAGAAAGCTTTGTCCTTCATTACCTCTAAAGCTTTGCAGCTTTCAAACAGATTCGTACTAGATGCGTTCATCAAGGATCATTTTGCATACAGTTAGGCTAATAACAACACATAATATGAGTGTACAATATCAATGAATTTTTATCATTCAAGGCTTCTCTTTCGAATGTGATTTGGTGGGCTCATGTATTGACTATCTTGCTTTTCTATTGATGTATGTTGAGACATACGGCTGCTGAAACTTTTACTTCACTGGTAGTATTCTGTTGCATTATTTGTCGCTTGTGCGATAGAAGATCCAGGTCATCTGAGAAGTCAAGTTCTTCCAGCTGCGTGCCGACTGTCCACTGTCACTTGAGTTTCTCTCAAGAGGTTAACGTCTTCTTCATCACCAAGAGAAAGAGGAAGAAAGAGTGCAAGAGACTTTTCCTAACATAGGCTTATAATTTGAACAAATTGTGACATGTTGTCCGTGCATGGCATAACAGTTTAATTCATCATAATTACTCGGCATTTTGTTGACTATCTTCTCAGGCACGCCGTAATGTCGTCCTGTCTATGCCATCAAATGACTTCTCTTAGTCAGTGAAGTTGGTGTAGAATGATGGATTTCATTCATACGATTGTTCCACATTGATAATAATAATGGCACTCGGTCGGTACACGACTGATCTACACAAAACACAGTCTGTTGATCTCATAGTTAGGCGCCTACGAAGTATTTCATCGTGTGAAACTAATCTCTGTTGAAGGCTGGGTCTGATATCGACAGAAGAATGATGCCTCTCTATTTCTCACCCTCGCAGAGATCGCCTTTTGTGCGTGGACTGACATTGATTGCGAGGAGCAAGGATAAGGCTTCAATATTATGTTGATTCATTGGGGCGGACTGATTTGAAAGTTCTCTGAAGTTCATTTTTCACTTGTTCTGATGTTTTCAATGTTGCTCACCTGCATCATTTCTACAGACCTTTTTCGATCGAGACAATTTCAAGCAAACCTCTTTGTTGAATCGCTTAACTGTCTCACGTTTTCTTCGCTTACATCTATTCCCACTTTCATTGCTTGATATTTAACGGATATATGTTTTTGTCGGTTCTGAGGCTTGTCTCAGCTGCTTATTTGCTTCTGTATTTTCAGCTCATTCACTGACAATATTTGCCCCTGTTTAGCTGAGATTCAGTTTTGTCTTCTTGTTTCTCATGGCTTCAATTTTTTTCCAAGATTAGGAACAATGATTCATTCCTTGTGATACTAATCTTTGTGACCAAAACCTCCTGACATATTGAAGTAATTGTCTCCTTGATCGCTTCTCAATTGTGCTGCGTAGTAATTTCATCTTCATTTAGTAAACTTTCGTTATGGCGACCAGCATTTGATGATCTGAACCTACATCAGCACCTCGTTAATTTATCAAGACCCTCATGATGCTGCAAAACGTTTTACTGATACCTACATGGTTAACTTGATTATGTATAGAACAGTCCCATGAAATCTTTTAGCTTTGAGTTGGAACTTGTGCAGCCAATTACCAGTTGGATAAGGGCAGATAAGTTCGCAAATCGCTCAAAAGTTATGTTTGTTCTCGCAGTCCACTTCTCCTCATGATATCTTCATGTAAAATGTTGTCATTGACGACCGTGGCAGTTTGTTCTCTCATGAGAATTGTCTAATTCTTTGATTAGTATCAGTCGACGATTGACTGCAACCTCTTGTAGAATTGATATGCGATATCTTCATCGTTGTCGCTGGTGGGTGCATAGCATTAAATGAACCAAATTAAAGTCCCACCTTCCTAGTTTTGAACGATGCATTGGTGACCTTAGCCCCATGAGATTTCAATCCTATCAGTGTCTTTCATGCTTATTCGAACAGAATAAGTGCACCTACTTATGCTTTTCAGGTATTTCCTTCCTGGATGCGGTTTGACAGCAGATATCTTGAAGCTGATCTCTGTTGTCAAACCTATGTCCAATGCGTTTCACTGATTCCAAGCCTTTTCAGATTGAATCTTTTGATTTTCATGGCAACCGAGAATAGTACTCCAATGTCTCACAAGGTTCGAGCATTCAATGAACCTGAACGAATTGCCGCAATGACTATCAGATAGGGTCATTAGCCTCAAGAGTGCCAAACGAACTCGGCTTTTATCATGAAAAGTCATTACTCATGTGAAAAAAGTTCTTGTTACTTTCAGTGCACAGTTTAAATCGTTAACATAATATATCCCAGTAAGCATTTCTCAGTCAGTTAGTTGTTTATCGGATAAGGTCTTCAAACCGACCAATATTAACCATACGTTAAGTTGGTTGAAACTGTTACACTATCTGCTACAACGAAAAAAATATTTCAAAATACATCACGAGATAAACGTTCTTTTCTTAAGTTTTATCTAAAAAGTATGTTGTAGAAAGTTATATAAATGAAGAGATGGCGTCAAAACATGCTATACATTGCATGAAACTAATCTTTATAACGTGATATCATTAATATCATGTAACTGGCGTTTGTATATTTCCATTAATTTGAGGATGTATGATGTAGACTATTCTATGGCTGATGACTTCAAATGGGGAAAAGGACTGGGATGTGATTTTGTAATGAAAAGCTGCTTCGAATTTATTCGAAATCGAAAATTGAGGTGAGGTAGATCTGAGATTGCTGAATTATTATATCGAATAGTTCACAGTTTGATAATTTGGTTTTTTGTTCATTTCTGAAGTGTAAAAAGTATACTTTTGATTTTCAGTACTCAAACTAATATCTAAATTTCAGTAATACAACAGTTACAGTAGATAATTTATAGGGTAGATCACTCGGAGTAGCTTCAATTAAACTGTCGCATTATACTTCACTTAAAAAACAACAGCCTCATTGATGTTTTCATTTAAATTTAAGAAAATCAATATCATGAATTGCTCTTAAGAGTAATAAGTGAAAGTGACTATTGATTGATCATCAATTCAGCCCAGTCTGGCGTGAGGACATCTTTGGCATAATCAACTCGTTACGAATTCACCATTCGTGAAGATTGGTAGCACGAGATCGAAATAGTGATTTTTTCAACCTACTGATACACGTAGTTGCAGAGTGCAAAATAACACCAAATTTCGGTCAGAGTTTCTTCTGATGCTTCTCAACTACCGTGATACAGTGACCGACGAAAATGGATATCAAGAGTAGAAAATGCCGACTTACTTTGTACATGTACAATTAAACTTAGTTTGAAAAAAGTCACTTAAAATACAACAGGTACTTTTAAACAAAATGGTAAAGATCATCATTTCAGCTAATTATCCAGTGTAAATGCTTCTTAACTTCAATTATTTAATAAATCAGAAGAGTACCTGATTTTGAGATGAACAATCGATCATGAGAAAATTTGTTTAACTGTTATTTCCAAAGTGCTCGTCAACAGATATGAAACTTGAAACTGCTTTGTCATGGATTCGATTTCTAATGATTATTGTACAATGCAATAACGTATCTTGAGATAAAACAACAAAATCTATGATGTTACGTAACTTAACTAGAAACGTGTCTCTATAATATGACCCACAGTTTGAGCAATACTTCACACTTTTTGATTAGAAACAATGTAAAAATTCTGTTGTCAGCTACTGTATGAAACGAACGTTCTTTTGTTTTCAGAAAAATACTGAAAAGTTATCTTAATGCTGAGTATTGTACTACTTTAGAAGTTGACAAATGTTTCATTTTTTGACAATTAGATCTTTATTTTTTAAGTGGACAAGATATCCAACAATTCTGTGAAACTTCTAATTATGTAAAAAAATGTTTGAATTATGAAAATGCATATGGAATTTGTAAAAAGCATCCGATGTATGCCGTTTCAAAAGAACTGGATTATTGTTCAGTATTAACTGTAAGTCCCCAAAAAAGTTAAATAAATTATACTTAGTCCAAATATGATAATGTTTTAATTGGTAAAAGATAAATAAAACAATATTATATAAACATGTATTCAGACGAAAAATGGAATCAACAAAAATTCAAATTATTTTATAATCCTTCATCATTGTAGAAACAATGCCATGCAGAGTAGTCGTATTCAATATGAATATTATCGTTTTCTGAGTTTAAATATTTTTCCAACATATTTGTTTTGACTTTAAAAAGATGAACAAAATTTTAGTGTCATCATGCAAAGAAGTGAATGGATACTGACCTCAAATTATTTATCTTACTTAATTTTCTTACAATACCAGTAAAGTACGAAAAAATTTTAATAACACCTTGGTTTGAAAATTGAATAGTTCAAAATCAACTGACATCTTGAAAATCTACTGTGAAATATAAAACGTCTAATATTAAAAAGTCTAAATTACAAGAAGAAGACAAGATAATAAATATTTGACTACATACATCTTCATGCTTTCTGCATTGTATTGACTTATAAAAGACTATCAAACAATGCAACAGGCAAATCATATGCGGCAAACAAATCACCAATTTAGTGATAAACGACTCGTTTAATAATTAAAGCAAGATTTGATAAGTATTCTTCCCCAATCGTCTTTCATTACGTCATAAAAAAACTTGCATTGGCAGGAAAGAGGCTTTAGCTTAACATTTGTACATTTTACAAATAATAAGCACTTCAAAAGGAGACATTTCTACACATCTCTTCAACAACAAAAAATATTCGGGTTGTTTCAACGATATCTTCGATGGATTTGAAAACGGTCATCACTACCAGATATTTGTAACCAGATTTACATGTTCCGTAATAAGCAGTTATCTTGTATCTGCTGCATTATTAAGAGACATTTCTTTTGTTTATTGAAAATCTCTTTCTTGCATTTACTCCAAATAGCATTTCATATTTTGACCAAGTTTTAATCATTTCAGTCTTCGTTTTTATCATCAACTGTCCGTGATTGAACCATTGTTGTTTAGCCTTTTTTCACTTTCATATATGCCTATGTTGTGGAATGTTCACACTTATGCAAGATAGAGACATTCAGAACAAATAAAAAAGAATCTATGAATTTCCATTAGGTGACTTTGCTTTCAGCTGAAATTACATTTGAACTGAGATAACTTCTATAAATATCTTTTAATAATAGTGTTCAATTCAATATGTTTTGAATGAAGTCATTGATAAACTAATCGAAATTTTTCATACCTTCCATATTTCCACATTATAAAGATCACTAAATCTCATTTTCCAATATGTGAGAAATTCAAAGAACTAGGGTGGAACATATTTTAATGCAATAGAAATGGTAAATTCTAGATCAAGGTGCTGTTTATCAGTTTTCTATGTAGTTTTCAAAAAGTCTTACATACCTGACGTTTAGTCGTAAATTTTGGAGGTTATA
>OX103976.1:29012785-29033048 GCA_944470395.2 Schistosoma turkestanicum
GAAAATACAGAAGCAAATAAGCAGCTGAGATAAGCCTCAGAACCGACAAAAACATATATCCGTTAAATATCAAGCAATGAAAGTGGGAATAGATGTAAGCGAAGAAAACGTGAGACAGTTAAGCGATTCAACAAAGAGGTTTGCTTGAAATTGTCTCGATCGAAAAAGGTCTGTAGAAATGATGCAGGTGAGCAACATTGAAAACATCAGAACAAGTGAAAAATGAACTTCAGAGAACTTTCAAATCAGTCCGCCCCAATGAATCAACATAATATTGAAGCCTTATCCTTGCTCCTCGCAATCAATGTCAGTCCACGCACAAAAGGCGATCTCTGCGAGGGTGAGAAATAGAGAGGCATCATTCTTCTATCGATATCAGACCAAGCCTTCAACAGAGATTAGTTTCACACGATGAAAGACTTCGTAGACGCCTAACTATGAGATCAACAGACTGTGTTTTGTGTAGATCAGTCGTGTACCGACCGAGTGCCATTATTATTATTATCAATGTGGAACAATCGTATGAATGAAATCCATCACTCTACACCAACTTCACTGACTAAGAGAAGTCATTTGATGGCATAGACAGGACGACATTACGGCGTGCCTGAGAAGATAGTCAACAAAATGCCGAGTAATTATGATGAATTAAACTGTTATGCCATGCACGGACAACATGTCACAATTTGCTCAAATTATAGGCCGGTGTTAGGAAAAGTCTCTTGCACTCTTGAGAGAAACTCAAGTAACAGTGGACAGTCAGCACACAGCTGGAAGAACTTGACTTCTCAGGTGACCTGGATCTTCTATCGCACAAGCGACAAATAATGCAAGAGAATACTACCAGTGAAGTAAAAGTTTCAGCAGCAGTATGTCTCAACATACATTAATAGAAAAGCAAGATAGTCAATACATGAGCCCACCAAATCACATTCGAAAGAGATGCCTTGATTGATAAAAATTCATTGATATTGTACACTCATATTATGTGTTGTTATTAGCCTAACTGTATGCAAAATGATCCTTGCTGAACGCATCTAGTACGAATCTGTTTAAAAGCTGCAAAGCTTTAGAGGTAATGAAGGACAAAGCTATCTATTTTTGTTGCTGTGTATGAAGAAACCCACCTGATGTTTAACACAATCTGCAATACTCTATCCAACGATTGACAATCTAAACATTCATGTCGTATGTGCTTTTTTTAAATCTTGCCTTCTTCACCTGATTTGCCACTGGATAATTTCCACAGAAAATTTCCTAACTCAACATTCATTTTTACAATCCGCTATGAATTTCGATTTTGCAACGTTTTTACAACTTTTTATAAATAGCTTCATATATGATCTATTTCCGACTGCCGTAAATTTGTGTGCAATTTGAGTTTGTATACTTTACTCCTCATTTTATTTACACAAAATCATAAATAATCATGTAAATATACATTATATAAATATATATATATTGAAAAATATTCCTTGTTCTGGAGAGTATAGATGATGTTTGAATACTTTGTAGTTTAGAAACAGCCGAATAGAAAGTAAATTTGAATAAATAAATTTGATGATCAGATAACAGGTGTGGATTTTAATATCAGTTGCGTCGCACTGTCAAGTGCTGCGGCAGTCACAATAAGTTTGTTGTCTAAGGTAAATTCATTTATATATTGAACAGATCTGAAATTTTATTCATATATTATCATTAAAATTTTATCCTTATTACCCTTATCAGCCTCCACATTGCAACTAACTGATCTGCGGTTTGGTAATGTGACGGCTGCCTGTATTCAGAAACCCTTATTCCTTGAAACAAACGTTTAATTCAAATCCCGAAACATACAAACCCACAAACAACTGCCAACTGACTACAATTAGACAGTCGAGTGGCTATAGCTCCATCCATTAGACACTACGGAACACCTGGAACTGTAGTGAACGAGAAAGAATCGGGTTCTTGAAAAATATATTGGATATTGGAAACCTATTTAATATAATCATTGTTCATAAGTTTACTGTTTACCAATGCTCTACTTACTTTGTGTCCTTGAAGTAAGCCAGAGTTATTCTTGAAACAACAGATCCTT
This sequence comes from Schistosoma turkestanicum, assembly GCA_944470395.2. Lineage (NCBI taxonomy): Eukaryota > Metazoa > Platyhelminthes > Trematoda > Strigeidida > Schistosomatidae > Schistosoma > Schistosoma turkestanicum. The sequence goes on from OX103976.1 coordinate 29,014,866, forward strand.
TTCGTGCATAGTTTGTCATCAAATCATTCTGAAAACCAAAGATTTTTTATAGAAAAATATTGTTATTTAATTTAAATGGAACTTATAGTTTTGAAACAATTTGTTTTCTTTTTCTGTCGAAAAAATTTCTCAGTGAAATTTTTGATATGATAATTCTTGATGTTAAATATAACTAGGATATCGGTTCACAGTGGATAATTCAATTCTGAAACGTTGCTTCATTGAACAAGAATCAGCTTTATATATATATCGACTTATTAGCTTCCCTATTCAGAATAATTTTTTTTAAACTGGAATCCTATGCAAACAGATGTATATGTGTATTCAGTTATTGTTTGAATGAGTAGAAATAAAAAATAACAGTGCTGACAATCACTTTTTGATAATCACTTATACGTAACATGCAACATGGTGTACACAAATACTAGTTCAAAGTTACATTCCTGAAACAGACAATTACATGACCCTATGTGATTGCGGTGTAATTGAGTAAATAGTTATCTAAATGCACTAAGCAACGAAAATGTATTCATCATCATCAAAAATCACCTACTCCCATGATTCTGCTACTGAAATATGTTCCATCTAATTCAATCCCTTCAAGTTCATCGCATGCAAAATGTCTTCTTGCTTCCTCCTTTAATCGAAAATTACAGTAGAATGACATTAAATTCACTTATCAGTACGTTATATAATATGATTTATTAATATGTGACCTGAATCTCACTTGAATAAACAATTAAAAACGGTCATAATTAAATAAATATATCAACTTCTATATACAATTCGTAAGCTAACACAATTTGTGCGACGGAAGTAATGAAAAGTCGATTACAGAATCAAATGGATTAGTTCGTTTCATGTTATCATTCACACAAGGAAACATGAGAATACAAGCAGTGAAAGTGAAATGCAGTAGTGAAGGAGAGTTGAAAAATTCGATACGATCGTTGATGCTGAAGTAGTCAAAGTCATGTGATATTAAACTGAACAACTGATAAGCGGTGTAAGCAATTCACGCGAATTTACTCCATTATTTATTTTATAAGCATCTCAACCCAAAATGACGATACGATACTGATAATCACTCACTAATCACATCTGTATTGAGCTGCCGTATCAATCTGTTTTCAATCTTTGAGTGCTCTCCACAGTGTCGCAGGTGAACGTGTTTGTCGTTCTATCTTTTATCTTTCGGCTTTCACTACATCATTGAGACGTTGTTGCCGCAATGTCGTCAGGTGACTCCAACAGTGCACTCTTCATACCTCCAGCGTTACTTCCTCTTTTCATTTTGAGACAAAGCCTCGTTCCTTCTCCACTGTAAGAACTTATTATTTGTAGTATATGGCTAGTGTATAAATAGCATGATACATCTATACTTCTTTTCAAACACCTGTGTCGTTTGTTCTTCTATAAAGTTAAGTTCAACACTGTTGAACTACTGTTGTGTTCATATTCATAATGCTGAATTTTTTCTATTTGAGAGATGTTCTGAAATCCAGACGGTTTTCAATTTTGGATATACTGCCTTTGCTAAAAATAAAAAAGCCTAATTCGGTTTCATGCATAAATTTATTTCATGCAATCATTTATGCAGACAAACGCGTGAACGAAAGCGCACATGTTAATCTGAAAGCATTGTAGAAGGCTAGTGTGTCAACCTCTTGAGATAAAGGAAGACTGAGAATTCATAGTCAGATCTAAGTAAGACAGATATGTAACAAGCGGGATAGGCATGAAGATGTACGAAGGCATAATCAACGTTTATTCATACCAGCTCATACAAACCGGAAAATTATAAAAACCAATGATACATATAAGTAGCTGCTATACAAGTGGCTTGGTTAAATAAGTTAATCAAAAGGTGCAACCAAATCAAATGTAATCGAACTGAAATACATGTGGAGCCACTTGAAGGATATTCTCTGAACAGCCTTGTCAAGTGGACAAAATCACTTTCAGAAATCAGCCAATTTATTGATTTTCAATAAATGAATATATTTTCTGACAAATATTGTGTAGGATGTTCAATAAAATCTAATTCGTACTTCAGCTTGAAAATGTAGACCTCAGTTATGTTTATTAGAATTGAATATTGCAAACCAATTTAGAAGAAATTCGAAAAGCCTAAATCACGAAAAAGGATTTAATTGATGTAAAGTTGGACGAAAGCCTTTTGAACTATCAATTTTAAATTATTGTCTACGTAAAAGCCGTCCACAGGTCTGATAATTTAAGTTATTCGAATGAAGCAAAAAGACGCCTAGAACCAATTGATTATTACTTGGTTACTTGCAAAACTATCGGTATAAAGTAGTCAACCTATCAGAACGCAAGCATTCCAAGAAATACTGTTTCATCTGCCGCCCTAATACAATCAACGTGATTCATCAGCCTATCTAAATCGAAACCATTCCTTTTTCATAAATAACTACTATAATCGAAATATAACTGACTGGGTGTTTCTTCTCTGTATAAAAATATCATATAATCTAATCGTGAGGAAAGTAACGACTGTATATGACCTCGATGTATGAAAATTCAGTGATCATCGTGAATGTTTTCTGTCGAGTACAGAAGGCTGTTATAGACTTTGTTTGACTGGAAATTGAATGAAATACAGATGATCATTGAAATAAAATTAATGCATTCACATCTGAATAAACAATCGTGGAAGAATATTTTGTTGAAAAATCTGTTACTGGTCAGGATTCATAGTCACATGCGTTTGAATAAACAAAACAGTCTATTGAAATAATTGAATCAAAAAACAAATCAGAGAAGCCTCCAATATCTCAAACAAAACTGATTTGATTCGAGTGTAAGAAGAAGACAAAAATGTGTTATTATGACGTTAAACAATGTTTTTCATTGTCAACAGCAGGTTTGTAAGAGATACGCAGGAGATGTTTTGTTTCACGAGTCCAGATATTTTGAGTGGACTTGTGTTACCTCCATATATAATTCAGTTCGCTTACATTTGATTTGATTGCACCTTTTGATTAACATATTTAACCAAGCCACTTGTATAGCAACTACTTATATGTACCATTGGTTTTTATAATTTTCCGGTTTGTATGAGTAACGTTGATTATGCCTTCGCACATCTTCATGCCTATCTCGCTTGTCACACGTTTGTCTTACTTTGATCTGACTGTGAATCCTTAGTTATGATATTTAAATCAAGCATAAGTGTCAGTTTCTGATAGCATATTTACACCATGTCATCGACAGAAACAGTATAATTTAGCCAATTCTCAATAGTAAAGTACAAATAAGGAAGGTGCACAGTTGAATCCTTTGATGGCTTGCCGACATCAATAGTGAATTTGTTGGGAAAGGTTAGTTAGATATCGCTTGATAAGGGCTGTGATCCAGACAGTCATGTACATAGGGTGCATGTTCCTTAGGGGCGACAAGGATTTCCAACCGTGAATGGGGTTCTAAAAACGGAGAAGAGTGAGCAGTTGGCTTACTAGACTTTTCCGATGGTCTTCGATATATCTTCCTGTTTGAAGTTCAGTAGCGACCTATTACAGACATTTCAACCTTCAATGCATCAACATCGACAAAGTCTAATTGGTCTGGCGAATCATTTGCATTATTTTCCAGACATATCAATAACTCATTTGAAACATGAATGTTTCAGCGTAAATAAACACTAGAAAAACTTTGAGACCTACAAGCATGTTAGGCAAAACAAGTATTTCTTTTTTCAATGTGAAATTCCCACTTGGTGACATCCATGTCAAATTCATTTTCCATACAGCTGACGACCTTGATAAAAACAACGTTAGTGTACTTGATTTGACGTCTATACATTCACTTTTATTATCTAAACAAACATTTCAATGCCATATAACAAAATACCTCAAATTTGATAAAATCATTACAAAGTTATTATTCATAATTTTTTGATATCATAGTGAGCAGATATTTATAATTTTGATGTTTTATGATCCATTACAACTCACTCGGTCCTAGTGATCCATAGTCATTTGACATCAATCTACACAAGTGTGTGTATAGTTCAAAGAAAACAAGGAAGAATATGTTCAGTGAAAGACAAATCAAGATAAATCCGACCATTTCAGTGTCTCGAATTCTCCTTTAGAGATGACTCAAAATGAGACATTGCGTTACTATTAGTGTGCATGATGAAAGTAATAGAAATGTGCAACTATGACATAGTGAAATGATTTCATTGGAAACACCAGGTACTGTTATTGTCAATCAAATTCGCAAAAATTACAGGTCTAAGGAATGCACAGGAGGTGTTCTGTGGAACAAGTTGAACTATCTTGAGTTGACGTTTCAACTCAAAATGTATCAGACTTGACAATCCCTAAATTTTATTGGATACAAATAGAATAATGTTTGTTTGTTTCATAGATATCTCTAATTATAAGTGCATCATAGATGCCTCGTACCTCATCTGTCCTTCCTTGACTGTGAGTTGAAATGGCACTACCTAATCGAGGATAGTCAGTAGATTTGTCAATTTACATTGACAATTTTGTAAAATAAGCCTACATCAATATTATTCGTAAGAAAACTGATAAACCGTAAGCCTTAAAGTTTATTACTTTCATTGTCATATGACCTTCGTCTAAACGAATGATCTTCGTAGATCAGAGAACAAAATCACGGCTTTAGCATTGAATTGATTTGCGAAATAGATGAGTAATTCCCTTTGTATTAATACATTTTCACCCGAGGATAATTGAAGACCGTTAGCATTGTTACAGATCAACCGAATCCGAAAAACACATGACAGTCAAGCTAGTAAGTTGACCACTTATAGGTAAGAAACATGCTTGTGTATTTTAAGGTCAATAATTGGAAATATGTAGAAAAAGTTATTGAGTATGCATATTTATGCAGATAAGAAAATTAGGAAAGAATTGACTTTCACAGACAAAGATTCGAACATTCTGACGCAAATTTGTACATATTGGATAGAAAAAAAGTACAGCTAGCCTTTCTATGCGATATAAATGACCGTGTGTTTGAGTTTATACCCTAAAATATATCAAAAATACTTAGCTTTGGCCTGAAGGGAACAGATTTTTAAGAAAAGAAAATGGTTGACGAAAATAACAAAGACACTTACATGGGTTCTGAACTTGAAAATGGTAAGTACGAGTAAGTTTCCCTATTGAATCCCTGACAGAAAGTCCATCGAAAAATGAGTTAATCAACTTGGTAGATAATGCTAATAATATGCATTATAGTTTCTTCTAAAAATTGAACAGATTATTGGTTAAATTGTAGTTGTACCCATGTCAACATCATTATTCTTATAAACTTGTATTATTAGTTAGTTATTCCTCTCTTTATATATTGTCAGATACTTTGATAGTTAATGCTACTGCTTTAACAGGGATTTTAGAAATCGATGTTAATCAGAGTTTCATGCACATTGATTTTCATTCATATGCTTGATTATTCATCAAACGAATTTATCATTTGTTTTTTTAAATGCAAACCACATTCAAACCTCATTACATTCATACAATCAATAGCTGTAATTTTAAGAATTCTATGCAGAACCGGGATTTCTTGAACATATTATCAAGAGTTTTAAGTAAATCAATGATATTCATCGAAAAATATTTATATATATATATATACAAATCTAAGACAATTCGATAAAGACACCTTTGGATGTAAAATCGAAGTGTTATAAATATTTGATGTTCAAATGTGAAACGTTAGGTCTTATGTTTCATATGCACGTGTACATTTCTTCGATTCGCACTGCAGAACAGTCTTTCAGTCTTACTCAGATTGTTTTGAATAATCCTGTTAACCACGTAACATTTTAATTCACTTGAAAAGGGTGTTCGAAAGTTTTCAAACACATATATCATGTTAAGGAAACTAAATATTGAGTTTTAATCGTTGTTGTTGTTGTTGCATGAAACCAGTTGATATAACAGCCATGATAAATAATAAACACGTTTATAAATGTATTCAGATCATAGACCTATCAAAATTACACCTATTTGTTGTTTGCTGTATGCCTCCAGATACTCATCACCAGTATTGAGAATCTCATTGTTCTGCATACAATAATTTATTAATCCTACCAAAGGTCTAAATATACATGCGTCAAAGTTAACAGAGTTTTTATATTGTGTTGTATGATGCTTATTTGCAATTACCTATTACAAGATAATATTTATCTTATTTATGACATAGAGAAAAATGTGCTTGCAGGAAACGCTACGTATCGAAACGCTATCATTAAAAATTGCAAATTATATTGCGTGACTAATTGACTTGATATGTTTATTAACACTTTGAAAGTTTTTATCAGTCAAATTTTGAAAGACTTTTAGGATACTATAACTTTATAAGAAATATCTATTTACTATTTATGTACTGAGTAACATTGAAGATTTCGGTTACGTCACGAAAGCTTTGTGTGGCAGGTAACAAGCTTTCGTCCGTGAAGAGCTAATCATGATAAAACACTGCAGGCGTAAAGAAAACATTGCACAAGTCACCTGATTTCATCACGAGGCTATTTCAGACTTGAAAACTGACGTTCGAGAGAATAGAGAAAGTCGAAGAGCCTATTAGACGAAAAGTTACTGGAGGCCATCAGAACATTGAATGAGGTTTAGGAATAAGTAGACAAAGAGATTCAGTTGACATTTTGTACGTGTATAATGGTTGGCAGTATTCGCTTCATTAGCGCTCAGAAAAGAAATCATGCGACTTTCTACACAAATAACACAGAACATAAAGTTGTCTCAAACTTTATAAAATATGGTATTATCTGATGTTGTATTTTCACGTTGCTTCAAATTTTTCTTTTGATAATAATAAACTGTCATAACTGTGAAAAGTTTAACTAAGATCGATTTTGAATAATACTATCCATATCAGTATATGTTTTATTTGCTGATATTAAGCAGAAAAGTTTGTATAACTAATATAAACTCTATATGAAATTTTATCTACCTTAAAGGAGTAAATTTCGAAAAGCAAATTTACTGAAGAAACTGTAACTTCCATAGCAGCTGGAAATATTTTTACTCACTAATAGAATTAATTCATTTGGAGCAATTCCTTCCCCTTCTTGGTATATATTAACAGTGCTATCGTTTATTATCATATCACATGCCTGAAAAGTTGAAATGTTATGAATTTCATTTCACTGTAAGTACTATATCTTTTAAATCATTGATACTATTGGCTGACGTCAAAATTCCTTACACACCATCTTCATTAATTATAAAATTAAATTAATGATAAAAGAATAAGGCATCATTTGGCGAATTTCAGAAATTTTTTCAAAGTATACTCAACTCGACGTAGAAACTGACTATTCTCGCGTTGTTTTTTTTCGTTTCATTAAACGGGAAAAGTTAGTTTGAGATTTATTATTCTCGAATAAGTTTGCAATATATATTTATTGAGCTAAAAAATGGATCAATGTTGTACAATCATTATTACACTCTGAATGCATTACATGGACGTTTCGTCTTACAATCGATCAGATGATTAGAAATCAAAAGCAGAAGCCTCACGAAAACTGCTTTCCTCTGCATCACCGATCCGGCCTACAATAGTGGAAACGTCTAGCATCAGTCAATGAACGGTCCTCAGCGATCTCACTCTTTATTATTCACTGCTTTACATCTGAAAATATTGAGTGAATCGAAACTTCAATAAATCATGATGAAGGACATAAAATAAATCACATCACCGTTCACATTCACCTACCGATAAATATTTCTCTGGAATATTGACATGTCAACATTCAACAGACTTTTCACATTCGTATTTCCAACAAATTGAGCTACTATTGAATTCATTTGTCCTTGGAACAATATAGTCACATCCTCTAAAAAGCCTAATTAATCTGCAAATGTGTAATGTCCAATTTATATTACTGTCATTATAATATAGTAACATATTTGCCTTTTATGCTCAAAAAAACACTCATGAATTAGAGAGCTATCAGAATCATGATTTTACCATTCATGAACAATTTCATCAAGTCAACAAATTCTATATTGAATATTAGATTTGATTTGGTTTGAAATGCCTTAGATCAGCATGTTGTTGAGTACATGTCTTTACTTGATAACTATGTCTCGTGTTTATCAGAGCTTGATGCTTATTTATTAGCCTACAATGAAGCTATTTTCACGACACTGTGAAAATGAAAAAGAAGCCTGCTAGAAAAAAAATCTGAACATAATGCACATATGATCTAAAAATAGTATTTGTAGATAAGCACCATTGTAAAGTTTGTGTTTGGTAATCAAAGAACGTGAAAAGTAGTCAGCACAGAAGCATTTTAATATGGTACGGAGTTTTCCAATTCAGGTTGATGGTTTGTTTGGTTAACTTGAGAAAGTGAGCAACACTGTGCAAATATCATGATGTTTATTTTCCTGGACATGCGCTGTGGGAAAATGTATTACTCATCAATGTGAAAGAAAAGGTACGGGCCAAGTATTTCACTTTACACATCTAACACGATTATTCAAACTACAGGAAAAACCTAAATCCTCCTTAATTTCGAACTGTCTTCGACATAAAACACCAGATTTTACTGCCAAAATTTTTGACAGGTGAAAATGTAAGTTTACTGAGAATTTCAATGTCATTGAACAGTTAGTTGAAAGCTGACTGTTTCATTTCTTACAAATAAAATGTAAAATTCTATTTACCTTTGAACAAACAGTTTTCCCGGTTTTTGTACCTCAACAATCAGCGCTTTCTCCTAGTTACTGGAAGCTCTCTCGACTGCTTTCTGTTCACGAAATTTTTAACATGTAACTGAATTAGTGAACACATACTAATAGGAAGGAAATAATGTTTAACAAAATTGGAAATATATGCAACAACAAAGTTGACTCGGTTTACGGATGATGTATAATTAAAGATATCCTTAGCACTGCATAATAATTGAATCACTGTTACATATTTGGAAGCTGTTCGCGCAGGTCAATTTCCTGTGCAGTGAGTTCAATCGGTGGGGCCGTCATCCTCGTGGCTTGTGCCGCGGGTTGTTGATCGAGGTCAACTGTCAGTTTTGTGCGTTGATTGTGGCCTTCCTGCTGTTGTCTAACAGATCTAGGTCGACTTTTGCAACACTTGATGTTGCTAGACAGATTTTTCTTGGAACTATACCAATCTTCCATGGAATCAGTCAGGTCTTCCTGGTTCCTGAATGTCACAGTCATCAGACGTGTTGACTTGATGGACGTGTAGAGTGACGAGCGTTGTATTTGGAATACACAAGTCAGCTGAAGCATAATGCAATATGCTCAGTCAACATTCACATACCGCGTTATCACTTTTTAAACAGTAGATGTGATGCATTGAATTACTCTCCGGTTTTCCCTAGTGTTTGAAGGTGCCGTCATAAACAAAAGCACCACACTTACTGTAGTTTCAGTCTGTGATTATGCACGGAGTAGATGCTCAGTGTGTATAGAAGAGATCGACGATACCAAACTGCATCATGTTGTCATATTTGGCTGTATCTGGTTAAAGCTTATCAGATGCCAGTCATTCAGACCTAACAAACACAGGTTCAAGCTCCAGTTTTGATTGCATTACAAAAGGTCTTGCTAATTTTCAAATCAAAAATAGGTGGGAAATTGAGACTAGTAGAAAACATGAAACTCAGTAATGCACCTCTACTTTTGCTTAATTGTACTGTTGCTGTCCTCGGTGTGAACGTATATAGTTTGCACTTATTATTACTCAGTTCACTTTGTTTCCAGTTTATTAAAATAGAAAATTTAATTAGGGTCACGGAAAATTTGCGGATCGGTGGGGTAAAGAGAAAGGTTTATGCAACGCTTACAATATTTTAGGGACGCCGAAATTCTGTGAAGCTAAATTACATAGTTTGACTTCTGAAAACACTTGAAGGAGGCTTTTGCCACTATTTCTGTATGTCCAGTTCATGAATCCAGACCAGCTGAGAGTTGCAAGCACGAATAGTAGACATGTTGACAATAGAACACTAACATCGATATCATTGATCGGTTACATCCCGCCTTGTCGTACTGAGCCATAGTACAACTGCATATTCTTGCCTCAGAATTTTGATTGTTGAATTCAACCCTATAATTATCGCTTCTCATGCATCGTCAAGGGTTTCCGTCTTCAGCGGTAAGGGTGCCAGCTCAGGTCTTTTTAGATCAGAGCTAGTGGTCATAATGCCTTCCATAGTAAGTCGTTGCGTGACCGTCCTCGAGCAGTTGTCCTTTGTACTGTTCGGTCACGTCTCCAGATCTATAAGACTAACACCAATCTAGCTTCTTTTTCTAGTCCTTCAAGAGACAACCTTCCACGGCGTGACCAGCCAGGCAGTGACAATCGTCCTCATACCCGTAACAGCACGCAAGACCGATTCGGTCACCAATTTATCCTTCCTACACCCGCTAATACCTATCTTATCTCCACAACTAATTCTAATCACGTTACCTTATCTTACTGCACCGCTAATGCAAACGACGTGAGTTCACGAGACGTCATTCCTGGTCTCTAGAAAACCCGATTTACTCTTACTGTATCCGGAGGCCTTGATGCTGCTTGCCGGCGTCGCGCTGACGTAGGTATAGCATTGAGTAGCAGAGCTGAATAATCTCTCCTAAACTTGATCCCAGTAGATAGTCGCTTGTGCACTTTCCGATCAAACACGACAGTAATGACTTGTTAAGATAGGGACACTCGACGTTGCCTCTTCGTTGTATCTGCCTATGCTCCCACTGACTGCAGTTCAGACGAGGTTGAAGATGAGTTTCACAGAAAGCTTTCGGACCTCCTCCAAAAGGTCAGGCGCTCCGATATAGTAATAATTGCTGATTACTTTATTGCTCAGGTAGGTAGATCGAGTGAGTAGGAAAGACACCTGGGAGCATGTTATGGTAGCGCGACTCAAGGAACAGACAGAGAACACAGAGACCCTGAAACAGATGGCTGAAAACCGTTTGCAATAGCGCCGATATATTTATTTTTTTTATTATCTCAAATCCTTATCTTCTGGATTCTTCAACACCTCTACTTTTTTTACTTTCTAAACTTTTCTCACACAATCTTACCTCCCAAATAATATCTTCTAATTCCAATCTAACCGATTACTTCTAATATCTTTACTACCTCTACTACCATTGGATCTGAATTGACAATTATATCTCTGTGCTAATGTGATTTGGCAACATGAACTGATTAACTTACGTACGAAGTTCTACGTTGCATCTGACTGACAGTCACGTTCACTCACACATGAATGGAAGATTTCAATTTGAAATGAGACCGAAATTGGGCAGCCTTCCCTAAATATAAAAAGCAGAATATAGTATATGAAACAGAGTAGCTCTACAAACGTAGAAGAATTCAGGATAAGCAGACAAAAACTCGAGAATGCACTTACACTTATGCTGAATTGTTCTGGTGGTGTCCTCGGTGTGAACATATATCGTTTGCTGTTACTAAAACTCAGTTTACTTTGTTTCCACTTCAAAAAGATAGAAAATGATATTAAGGACATGGGAAAATTGCGATATGGAGGGGTGAACAGAAAAGGTTATGCGATACTCATACGTTTATAAGCACTATATAAACACGTGGAAGCATTCAGACATTATTATTCACGTAAAAATTCATGTTTCAAAATAGATACTGCATTCTTCTATGCCTCATTTACTGTAACGTTATTCAAGCTGAAAATGTTTTCAAAGGCGTTCAGAATAAGGAATCGGCACGTTATCAGTGTGAAGGAATATTATTTTCTTGTTTCAGAGCGTACTCAATCACGAACAGAACATCAATAAAAGCTTGAATCGTCGGAGCCATCTGAAGATTACACCGATTTATGATGACAGCTTTTCAAGTAATGAAGCACTTTCAAAAATGAAGGTAAGTTCGATTACGTTGAGTGGTTATCATAGTTTGCTTAAAAATCACGTAGGCGTTTAGAAAAAAACTATGTCCGCTGATTTATGCGAATTTTTATATTTTATTACCTATAGATCCAATATTCATTGGACGTTTTTATGTAAAAACTAAGATAACAGGAATCAGAAAACTATTAGAAAACAGTCTGTACCACTATAATGGCGAAAACATTGAATCTGTAAAATGAATGTTCTTTATAGCATTTTTGTTCGTTTCAAATGCACGTTGGTATAGGAATCATCACGCATAGAGCTAAGGTTCATTGCTTTGTCGTTTCATCGAGATAGGTTCCACGATTGTTGTAAATTGAATGAAACAATTCTAAAATGGAAAAATTGAATATGCATTTGTAATAAAGGTTTCGTTTGTTTGTGGAGCATCCAAAGTTCATCTGAACAATATAATGGCCACCATTTTTAGATGATGGTAAAGGTTATTCTGTTAACCTTGACTTTGAAAGGTTGTCATTTGCATCTTTGGTTATGTTTTTAACTCCCTTGAATCTGTTTCCTAATCCTATGTTTCCGTGCGATTTTCCTAATTGCTTCATGAATCGGGGCAATGTATACGTGTTTATTGATCATTCACTGACCTGATTACCAAGCTTGTAAACATTCATTGGTGTTGTTTGCGCTCTCAACATCCAGTATTTCAATATTGTTTCAATCGAATGTATGTCCATAGATGTCCGTATGTCTTCATATAGGGCAAGAAATGTCATGAAGTTCGATTTTTAATTATTGTTGACGTAAAAGATGCTAAAGAGGAAGTGGTCATCTTTAATAGTCTAAGCAATTTATCTTGTAGGTGATATTCGGTTGTTCTTAATTTGAAATTCCGTTTTCTTGTCAACACACGATTGACTGATCTAAAGCAATGACGATCAGCGGGTCCTGATAGGTAGACGCCTTCAATATTCAAGAATGGTCGCTCAGTTTTAGCAGTAAGAAGTTTGGGAACTTAACTTAATCCTAACTGACTGATCTCAACCCCTGATTGTCTCGATGTAAAGAAACGACAGAATCATTTTGTGGCAAACACAGGATATTCACTGTATCTCACAAAGTTTCTACATTTTAAGACTCTGTGGAGGCAAACGCGTTATTGAAGCTCGTGAACAGCAGAAAAAAGAGACTGAAGCTTGATTCAGATGTGAACGTGGCAGTACGGATCACATTTACACACTACCTGAGATCCTGAAACAAAGACACGACCACACATGTCCTCCTGGACCTTAAAGCGACGGTTAACTCAGTCGGTCGTGAAGTTCTGTTGCGGTGCATCTCAGATAAAGAGAATCCGGAGAAGTACGTAAACCATATACAAGCTATCCAATCGAACATGGTGATATTATTTGATGTTCAGATACCCTGAATAACGTGGCTCAAAACAGTTTGCAGTGTCGTGAATGCTTACTTACTTTTTACCGTACACCTGTTACCCCTCTTTTCCTTTTACATTTGGGGTTCGATGCGAGGTTTCTCTTGCGACGCAGCTAGATGTTTTTCGCAGTGTTTGTCCTTTCCACTTCCACAGCATTTTCCCGATGTGTTCCTCAGTTCGAGTCTTGTCAGACCTTTTCCAGAGTTGGTTGTTGCTTATGGTTTCTGAGTAAGGAATCGGAAGTATTTTGCGTGGAATTTTTAAAAAACACCTTGATCCTCTTAATGATGGCTCTCGAAGTTCTCCAGGTTTCCGCAACGTACGCTGAACTGTCCTGATATTTGTATCATAAATCCTGATTTCGGAGATCCAGATATTTTTCAGTTGGTGGGAGTAGGCAACCCTACCTGACACCGGTATTCACCTTGAATGATTATTTCAGCTGTGCTTCCTGCACGATTTTGCAGCCGAATCCATCACAATATTTCCGTATGACGCTAAATATTGTCTCAGACACGCCGTACTGTCGCAGAAGCGTTAATCATATTATCAGGTAGATGCAATCAAAGGCTTTCTCTTAGTCAATGAAGTTGGTGTATAAAGGCGAGTTCTATTGAATTGATTGCTCAACAATTATCCGTAGTGTTTCAATTTGTTCGGTACACAATCGATACTTGAGAAATCCAGCCTGCCGGTCTCAAAGTTAGTTGTCCACAAAGTCCGTCATTCTGTTTAACAATACCTTGCTGAAGACTTTGCCTGGTTTTGAAAAAACAGTAAGTCCTGATTAGTTCTCGCCTTTTCTGAAGTCACTGATTTAGTATTTAGATGAGGTGCCCTGCTTTTCAGTCGGAAAGTACTTGTTCCACATCCCGAATCTCGGTGAAGAGAATGTTGAATATCTTTGCAATAGCTTCCACGTCTGCTGTCACTGCCTCTGCTGAAACGTTGTCTGGTCTTGCTGCTTTGCCTACCTTGGTTTTTTCTACTGGCCCTTTCGATATGTACAACTGTTGGTGCGCCAATATAGTTGCAGAGGTCAGTAAACTCTGCTTGTTCCCAGTGTAGCTTATGAATTCAAGAGTTCCTTGAAGCGCTCTATAAACTTAACCCGCTATTCTTCAACATTGCTGATTACTTTGCCTCCCTAGTTTCTGGTTTATCAAAGATGCCAGCGACCCCATTTTTTGTATCAGTAAACTTTTGTTGACCGACAGGTAAAGATGTGTAGATTTTTCAGATTTTCACATGATTCTGACATCCTACATGATACGCCAGAATTTTCACTTATACAGATATTGATGACTTGGTTCTAAATAATGTGATCGAGTGAAATCAAGGTAGCTTCGTGTACGCATTTGTATGCCGTAGATAACGAGTTTGTTGAAGGGAAATAGTTTGCAATTCTTTCACCGTTTTTGTTTCTTTCTCTCAGTCCATGTTGTCGCTTGATAACTTCATAACATCATTCTCACAATGGTAAAACGTTCCATATACCTGAAGAATGATTGCTCTGGTTGTCATAAGGCTAGTCAGCCTTACTTAACTCAAGGGAACTCGGCTCTTTTCTCAACACGCAATTATTGTTCTTCCAACCCCCGAAGCAAAGTTAAAATTATTTAAATCACTTGTTCGGGTCAGCGTTATTTGAAAAATATTGTTTGTTCGTGGGATGTGGTCGCTAACCCAAAGCTTGACCTTCCTTCTGTATCTGGACTTGAGATCAGCAGTAACCCTATTGGTTTTACGGGCCTTTTTCGCAGACGCATACATCCCTCATGTTATCTAAAATCCTGAAAATCACAGTTCCTTTTCTATTTATGTTCTTCTTTAAAGTTTATTTCACTAGATTCCACTTCTTGAATAACATCTTTGAAACATTTTTTCTCTTCGAATACTGCTAATACTTTTACCACTTCTGCGATTTGAAGTGACATTTGCATGACTGTGCATTAAAAGTCTTATCTGCTTTATTGCTTCTGTCGTTCTGTTGTCCGTTTCTTCTGCTTTGAGCCTGCTGCATTCTATGATCGTCATAAATATTTCTTTTATTGTTGATGGATTAGTAGTTCAGATCTTTAAAAGTTAGATCCTTAATCGAGAACCTCGTTCTCATGACTGAATACATAACTTCTACATAAACGTAACCTCATATTTACGTAGAATATCTGGTGATAGGAACATTTTGCCTAAATGCTTCTCTAATCCCATTTGTTAGCACATCGAGAAGTGAAGTTTTATCATAACTGATATATATTCGCAAATAACTGTGTGTGATATGAAACATGCCGATTTACATGTATAGGCACATTTACTTTGATTGATCGCACAGATAGACTTATAACTAAAATAGAATTTACAGACTATGTCATTCTACAATAGTTTCATTTGAAGTGTTGTCATTTGAAACACAAAGTTCAGGTCGCTTATCTAGATGATCAAGGACTTGCGTGTTCGTTACTGTACGGTCAACTGTAGCAGTGCATAAAAGTGATTGATATCTTTTTCGCTGTTGTTATTGATGAGAGCATAGCACAGGATTAAAAATATTGGTGATGTACTCGTTCGCGCTCATTGTGGTTCTTTGAAAGCATCAATGGAATGCATTCTGTGAGAGATGTATTTCCTTCTTCAATACCTTAACTATTCATTACTATCAAGACTTATACTTTACCTCTTCACTTGTTGTTCCCAAGTTTGAAAAAAACGCTGTATCTGACTGTTTCCTTCAGCAACATGGTGTAACATGCTATCAATATATGTGGTAGCATACTGGAATGCATGTTGTATTCACTGGCAGAACACCGTCTGCATCATCATGACGGACATATAGTGGCACTATAAATTGGTTGTCAGAAATATGGCAAAAGACGTTTCTTCTATTTTCACAGCGTAATTATTTCATTTAGTATGATATAATCTGCTTTATGTACGATTGTGTAGTACAGAACGTTCTGTCGTCCTTGCTTTACCAACAAAATCAATAAGCGCTGGTGATGTAATTTAAGACGCCTGTTTTGTGAGCTTAATGTACACTTGATGTTCACTCCGAGACTCGAACACAGTACTACCGATTCAAACACTGTCTCATCACCTGTTTAGCTCAGGATGCGCAACAACGAGTTAAGTGTTAGGACAATCAGAGAAGGCCGGAAAGCTCTTCCACTTTTATTGTGATTACTTCTGCGAAAAGAATAGATGCTAAAAGAGAATCCAGTTTTTCAGTTAAGGAGAATGTTCATCGTACATTTCACGCCCATATCGCCACTGAATTTTTAAAAGAATATCTTATTATACTTTAGGTACCATCAACTACAATTAAATTTTTATTGATTTATTTGCACTGAAATTTTGAATACGTCATGTTGTATTTTGATGTTTAATTGATCAGTCTCATGAGCGTATTTGAAAGTTCAGGTATTGCTCAGCTGACGAACGAAGAATGCACAGATGAGTGTCATATGTAACAGTGATCCAATTATTATGCAGCACTAAGAATTTCTTTAATTTTACATAATCATCCGTAAACCGAGTCAACTTTGTTGCTGCATATATTTCCAATTTTGTTAAACATTATTTCGTTCCAAAAATATATTTTCACTAATTCAGTTACATGTTAAAAATTTCGTCAACAGAAAGCAATCGAGACAGCTTCCAGTTACTGGGAGAAAGCGCTAGTTGTTGAGGTACAGACACCGGAAAAACTGTTTGTTCAAAGGTAAATAGAGTTATACATTTTATTTTTCAGAAATGAATCAGTCAGCTATCAACTAACTGTTCAGTGACATTGAAATTCTCAGTAAACTGACATTTTCACATGTCAAAAATTTCGGCAGTAAAATCTGGTGTTTCATGTCGAAGACAGTTTGAAATTAAGGAGGATTTAGGTTTTTCCTGTAGTTTGAATAATCGTGTTAGATGTGTAAAGTGAAATACTTGGCCCGTACCTTTTCTTTCACATTGATGAGTAATACATTTTCCCACATAGCATGTCTAGGAAAATAAACATCATGATATTTGCACAGTGTTGCTCACTTTCTCAAGTTAACCAAACAAACCATCAAACTGAATTGGAAAACTCCGTACCATATAAGTGCTTCTCTGCTGACTACTTTTCACGTTTTTTGATTACCAAACACAAACTTTACAATGGTGCTTATCTACAAATACTATTTTCAGATCATATGTGCATTATGTTCAGATTTTTTTCTAGCAGGCTTCTTTTTCATTCTCACAGTGTCGTGAAAATAGCTTCATTGTAGGCTAATAAATAGGCATCAAGCTCTGATAAATACGTGACATAGTTACCAAGTAAAGACATGTACTCAACAACATGCTGATCTAAGGCATTTCAAACCGAATCAAATCTAATATTCGATATAGAATTTGTTGACTTCATGAAATGGTTCATGAATGGTAAAATCATGATTCTGATAGCTTTCTAATTCATGAGTATTTTGAGCATAAAAAGCAAATGTGTTACTTTATTATAATGACAGTAATATAAATTCGACTTTACAGATTTGCAGATTAATTTGGATTTTAGAGGATGTGTCTATATTTTTCCACGGACAAATGAATTCAATAGTAGTTCAAACTGTTGGAAATACGAATGTGAAAAGTCTGTTGAATGTTGACATGTCAATATTCCAGAGAAATATTTATCGGTAAGTGAAGCGGTGAAGTGGTGAATTGATCTATTAAAGGCCCTCCTCATGATTTATTTAAGTTTCGACTCACTCAATATTTTCAGATGTAAAGCAGTGATTAATAAAGAGTGAGATCGCTGAGAACCGTTCATTGACTGATGCTAGACGTTTCCACTGTTGTAGGGCGGATCGGTGATGCAGAGGAAAGCAG
>OX103976.1:29033363-29094804 GCA_944470395.2 Schistosoma turkestanicum
GGTATTGGTTTGTATTTCCATTTTAACATAATATAGACCACTTTCTCTTAGAATTATTGTGTTCTGATATTGGACTAGGAGTAGGGTGCGTTCGACCTACACTTACTGGAAACAAATTGAAATGCTTCGGTAGAAAAAGCATCTACAGTCTGACTTTTGATTAGAAGACCAATTACAGTCTAACAAATTTGGAGAACAAGCCTACTACAGTCTGATTATTAAGAAGAATAAAGAAACATTTGGAATTTTAAACGTTTATAATATTAAACTTCCTCGGAGAAGAACTTTGGATTACTTATTGTATTTTTGTGATCGAACTGTATTTTGGAAAACGATTTTCTGATTTTGGATATTTATTATTGAGAACTTACCGGTGGAATTCCTATATTTTGTATTTGTTATTTATCTTACGTTGAACTTCACTTAAACATGAGCAACCGCAAGAAAACAAACACGAAGAGGGTAGAAGAGCTTGAATAATCCCGAAATGCTAGGCAAGCAGTTGATGATTCTCGTTTAATGGGTCCCCACTGTATTCGTGATGATGTTATGATGTTATTGTAAGTCACTCTAAGAAAGTATTATGGAACAAAATTTTAGTGAGAATTCTAAGGTACCAGAGAGGGATCAGATGCTGAGGACACCGATAGTAGACTTAGAATTACCTAAGGTTGAACTTTCATCCTTTGACGGCAAACCTCGCGACTACTTTAGATTCATTAAGCAGATTGAATCGTTTATAGAACCTAGAGTAAAGGATGATAATTTGCGTTTATTATATTTAATTCACTACTGTAAAGGTAAGGCAAAAAATGCGATTGAAGGTTGTCTTATAATGGATCCACAAGTGGGATATAAGAGAGGTAAGGCTATTTTAAAACAGCTCTTTGGACAGTCGCATGTGATAGCCCGTGAAACCTTAGAGGACTTATTTAGAACCGGGAACGCAGATTATAATTATCCTGAACAATTGACGAATTTGGCGATTAAAATGCAGAATGTTGCTCTAACCTTAGAACAGTTAAATTGTACAACGGAACTTAATTTCCTGGTTACTTTAGAAGGAATAGTTAGGCTCTTACCTCATCGAATGCAAGCCCAGTGGGCAGAGCTGTGAATCAAGTGGGACGAAGAGGAAAGAGAACCTAATTTCAATGAATTGACGGAATTTATTATGTCTCGTGCTAAGATAGCTAGTAGTAGGTTCGGAAGATTAGCTAATCGGGCTAAAGCAGGACATAATACGGAAGCTATTAGTGATCTGCCTGCGAGACAAGAGGATTCTTCGTTTACATCTAACTCACACGCGGAATATAAGAGAGTTGTCAATTGTATCAGCAAAATATACGCTGTTGAAAGCCGAGTAGGTGACCGCGACGTTTTAAAACCCCTTGATGCGTATCCCAGTAAGAAACCGGTTTGTGTAACAGATAAGATGGCTTTTTTAAGTATGGAAAAGAAAGAAAAAGGCGAAAAGTGTACGTATCAAGATGGATCCGAGGTGTGTGATGATAAAAGCCTCTTAACTGCTCGAAAAGCGAGGAAAGGTTATTTGGATTCGAGCAAACAGAGGTTAGTGAGTTCAGTAAATATGGATAAAGACCAAACAGGATTGGCTGGATGGAATAAAGCCTATGTTCGGAACCCTTCACGTAGGGTAAATTATAGAACGGGACCTAGAGTTGATTCTAGGACAACAAGTGTAAATAGTGACACAGCACTTCATGTTGCTGAGCAATCAGGATGTCTGCAGGCTACTATATCTAGTTCTATAGAGCATCATGATATTAAGGCGGAAGATATTAGCAGCTCAGCGCGTCCTGCTGATGTTTGTTCACGGTCAACGGATGGACAGCTGTATACTGATCCAAGTAGCAATAGCAACATTGATAGTGTTAGTGAAAGTGGTAGCATAGCTTTAAAGCCTGCATGCCAACTATCTTGCAACTTGTCATTCACTATGAATAGTCAGAACATCATTGTGGACGATAACAAACGTGATGGTAACGAGAGTGGGATCACTACAGGTAGTGCAGTTTCTTCGGTTGATGTTGCTAATATAGCTTCCTTGTGTACTTCGAATCAAGACGAAATCGGTTGTTTGAGCACGGAATTGTTCACCTGTCGCACTCCACCATCATTGACTTGTACTTCAAGTATCGGGATGAGCACTACCAACAGTGATAAGATAGAAGAGGCTAAGAAGCCTGGGAAACAACATGATGCCACTATTATTAAGAAGCCTAAACATCATTCTCTCTCGGATGCTATGACTAGCAATCGAAATAGTAGTCATCAGAATCTTAGTAGTAACAGCAATAGTAAAGAGACAGAAAGTGTGAGCAGTCCACCTATAGTGACTAGTCGATCGACTTCATCGAACGAGCCTTCTAGTGTTTCGACGTCATCGGACCTTATCGCGAATGTTAAGTTGATTGAAGATACACAAGGTTGTGTAACTGAAAGTGTTCCTACATCGGTTGACTGTCAGTCAAGTGATGATGAGAAGGAGGCGTCTGATGGTAACAGTCAGTCTACAGTAATGCATGATATCGATGCTATTGATGTGCATATGTCGTGTTACTCTGAAACGGAACATGTATAACAACAAGTGAGTTTCTCGGTTTCGGATTGTGACACTTATGCTGTTCTTTCATGTAGCGAGATGAGTTATACCACAATGGAAGAGTCGCACTCTACGGATGCTAGTGCAGACCGAATCGACGCAACTTGTCTGACACAATGGAATCATGATGACGTTGATAATAATCTGGATGTCACTGATGAGACAAATGAGTTACCGACGATGACAAATGCTGATCAAACCTCCTCTGTATCAGGAGATGGAGAGATAAATATTGGTCCCATGTTATGCCACTTGAAGTCTTCGGGAGACGAGTAAATATTAAATTTGGAGATCCCACCCTTGCATATTATCTATGGGTCAAGAACTTCTGTTGATAAGTCAGCATCACGGACTTCATTGTATCTGCTGTCCGGAGCAAGTGGTGGCGGAATGACGACTCATCCGCATGATATGGAATGTAGTTCCCGGATAGGATATGACCAGCTTTACAACGTGTTTTACATGTTTATATGGGTTAATTGGATAAGGTTTATATTACCGTTAGGTCATGCTACGATAGATAGAGGAATCTTATCTGTTGTTTCGTCTCTGTTTGATCCTTTGAGTCTGATCGCTCCAGTGTGTCTCACAGCTAAACTACTTCTGCAAAGTTTATGTAAATCCCAAAAATGATGAGATCATCCTCTCGACGAACCATACGTGTCCACGTGGTTAGATTGGTGAAGTTTCATGCGACAGATCGGTCATGTCACAGTTGCCCGAGGTATCAAGAATAGAATCGACGAAACTGACGCGAAGGTGGAGTCGCACTTATTCAGTGATGCCTCAGAGATTGGTTACGGGGCTGTTGCTTACGCTCAAGTAAGCTATACGAAAGCACAACCTTACTTTGTCCTGTTATACAGCAAGTCTAGAGTAGCACCTATCAAACAAGTCACGATACCGAGATTACAAATGGCGGCAGCAGTTTTAGGTGTAAGGTTGAGAGAGTTTATACGGAAAAGTCTGCCCAACTTCTTCTGTGGAGTCAGTTGTCATACGGATTCCGTGATAGTATTATACTATATTAAGAATACTGAAAAGCGGTACACCAGCTATATAGCTAACCGTCTTGCTGTTGTTCACCAGTATACCAGTGTTGAGCAATGGAGTTATGTAAGCTCGTCACAGAATCCGGCCGATTGGACTTCGAGAGGCATACAAAAGATGAATGATCTAGAGACCTGGTTTAAATGTCCTACACTGCTGTACAGTGACTTAAGTACCACCACTTACTACCCAGAACCTCCTATGGACCAAGTCGAGTTCAGAAAAGCTGCGGTCAACTTGAGTAGTACGACAAACACTCCGTCACCTATCTTGTCTTATTACTCGGAATGGATGAAATTGGTTAGGGCTGTAGCGTGGCTCAGAATGTTCATAGACCTTTGGATAGTACTTCTCTCGTCGAGAATTGAAGGCTCTGTTACAACAGGTTACTTAAAGGTCAAGGAGCTTGAGTCAGCCAAACGGAAGGTTCTAATGATTATTCAAAGAGAGGTATACGGAGAATTACTTAACGAATCCAACGTTAATCATAAAGAAGCGAGTAATAAACGTCTGAGAGGCTTAGCACCGATAATGATTGATGGGTTACTCTGCGTCGGAGGCCGCCTAATGTACTCCGAACTCCCGAGTGCATCGAAACATCCCGTAATTTTGCCTAGTCCACATTTAGTAACCGAATTGATAATCAGACACTATCACAAGGAAGAAGGACAAATGGGAACTTCGCATGTGTTAGCTGCGATCCACAAGTACTATTGGATAGTTAAGGGCACCAGCACGGTTAAAAGAGTGATAGGAAAGTGTGAAACTTGCCGAAAGTTTACTTTGTGTCCAGGAAATCAACAGATGGCGTCACTTCCAGTTTAAAGAGTGCAAAATGTTTGGTATAGTTTCTCGACGACAGAAGTAGACTTCTTTGGACCTCTTCTAGTCAGGAGGGGTAGGTCACTAGAAAAAAGATATGGTTGTGTGTTTACCTGCCTGCGAACACGAGCAGTACATATTAAGATGGCATACAGTCTGAATACTGATTCATTTATAATGGCTTTGATACGTTTTATTGGAAGAAGAAGGAGACCGACAGACGTGTTTAGTGACAATGGATCAAACTTGGTGTGAGCAGTCACTAAACTAAAGAGCTTCTTGCAACAGTGGAATCATCAGAAAATTACTTACTTACTTACTTACACCTGTTACCCCCAATGGAGGATAGGCCGCTCACGAGTTTTCTCCAACCAACTCTGTCCTAAGCTTTCCTCTCCAGTTCTGTCCAATGTTTGTTCATTCCTCTCATATCTTTCTCTATTTCTCGGCGTAGTGTGTTACTTGGCCTTCCTCTTTTCCTTTTGCCTTGAGGGTTCCAGGTGAGGGCTTGTCTCGTGACGCAGTTAGGTGCTTTTTGTAGTGTGTGTCCTATCCACTTCCACCGCTTCTTCCTGATTTCCTCCTCCACTGGAATCTGACTTGTTCTCTCCCATAGTTCGTTGTTGGTGATGGTGTCTGGCCAACGAATACGAAGTATTTTGCGTAGAAAACTGTTAATAAATACTTGTATCTTCTGGATGATGGCTTTGGTAGTTCTCCATGTTTCTGCTCCATACAGTAGAACTGTCTTGACAGTGGTATTGAAAATCCTGATTTAGGTTTTGGTTGATATCTGTTTGGAGTTCCAGATATTTTTCAACTGTAGAAATGCATCCCTCGCTTTGCCAATCCGCGCCCTCACATCTGCATCAGATCCACCTTGATTGTCGATGATGCTGCCCAGATAAGTAAAGGTGTTAACGTTCTCCAAAGGATCTGCATCAAGAGTGATTTGTTTGGTGCATGTTGTGTTGCATCGGAGAATTTTGCTCTTACCTTTATGTATGTTGAGACCTACTGCTGCAGAGGCTGCTGCTACACTGGTCGTCTTATCTTGCATTTGTTGTTGAGTGTGCGATAGAAGAGTCAGGTCATATGCGAAGTCCAGATCGTCGAGCTGCGTCCTAATTGTCCAGTTGATACCGTGCTTCCCTCCAGATGTTGACGTATTCATAATCCAGTCGATGACCAGGAGAAAGAGAAGGAGTGAGAGTAAGCAACCTTGCCTGACACCGGTCTTCAACTCAAACGAGTTTGTCAGCTGACCTCCGTGCACGATTTTGCAGTTGAATCCATCATAAGAATTCCGTATGATGTTGACTATTTTCTCAGGCACACCGTAGTGTCGAAGAAGCCTCCACAGTGTTTTCCTATCCACGCTATCAAATGCTTTCTCGTAGTCGATGAAGTTGATGTAGAGTGGTGAGTTTCATTCAATTGATTGTTTCACAATGATCCGTAATGTAGCAATTTGGTCATTACACGGTCGATCCTTGCGAAATCCTGCCTGTTGATCTCGAAGTTGGGCGTCTACGAAGTCCTTCATTCTGTTTAACAATAATCTGTTGAAGACTTTGCCTGGTATCGAAAGAAGAGTGATGCCTCTGTAGTTTTCACACTTGCTCAGGTCGCCTTCCATTGGTATTTTGATCAGGTATCCTTCTTTCCAATCTGATGGTACTTGTTCCTCATCCCAAATCTTCTTGAAGAGGATGTGAAATATTTTCGCAGTTGCTTCTACATCTGCTTTGATTGCCTCTGCTGGAATGTTGTCTGGTCCTGCTGCTTTGTCGCTCTTGATTTTTCTGATGGCTATACTGATCTCCCCAATCGTAGGTGCGCCAATATTAATTGGGAGGTCCTTGGATGCAGCTTCGATGTTGGGTGGGTTCAGTGGAGCTGGTCGATTCAATAGTTCCTTAAAGTGCTCTACCCACCTAATTCGCAGTTCGTCAGTGTTGCTGATTATTTTCCCTTCCTTGCTTTTCACTGGTCGTTCTGGTTTACCATATTTTCCGGCGAGCTTCTTTGTAGTTTCATACAATTGTCTCAAGTTTCCGTCTCTTGCAGCCTTTTCCGCCGTCATTGCTAGATCTTCCACATATTTTCGTTTGTCAGCTTTGATGCTCTTCTTCACTTTCCTATTTACTTCTGTGTATGCAGCTTGTGCGGCAACTTTCTCTGCTCTTATTCGGCTGACATTGATTTCTGCTTTCTTGTTCCTCCTTTCTTCAATTTTTTCAAGAGTATCAACAGAGATCCATTCCTTGTGATGGTGCTTCTTGCGACCAAGGACCTCCTGACATGTTGAAGTGATTGCCTCCTTAATCCTTTTCCAATTGTACTCCAATGTTGCTTCTTCTCCATTGAGTAGATCCTGGAAAACCTGGAACCTATTGGTAAGGGCTATCTTGAATTCGTTGAGTTTTACGGCATCCCGAAGAAAGGCCGTATTAAACTTGTGTGATGTTGTCTGCCCGGTTATCCAGTGCTTCTTTAGCTTCAGTTTCATTTTGGCGATCAGCAAGTGGTGGTTTGAAGCTATATCAGCTCCTCTCCTGGTTCTCACATCCTCCATCATCCTTCTGAACTTTTTGTTGATAAGGATATGGTCAATTTGGTTTTCAGTAGTGTGATCCGGTGAAATCCATGTAGCTTTGTGAATGAGTTTGTGCGGGAATATTGTGCCACCGATGACCAGTTTGTTGAAGGCACATAGGTTTGCAAATCTCTGACCCTTTTCGTTTCTTTCTCCCAATCCATATCGTCCCATGATGTCTTCATATCCAGTGTTGTCCATTCCAACCTTGGCATTCAGGTCTCCCATAAGAATCGTCAAATTCTTTTGGTGAATATTTCTCGACGATTGACTGCATCCTTTCGTAGAATTGATCTTTGTCGTCGTCATTGTAGTCGTTGGTAGGTGCATAACATTCGATGACGTTCATTGTAATGTCCTCTTTCTTTGTTTTGAAGGGTGCTTTAATGATCCTGGGTCCATGAGATTCCCATCCTATTAGTGCCTTTTGTGCATGTTTGGACAGCATCAGTGCAACTCCTTGTGTATGTGAAGCATTTTCCTCTTCATGACCAGAGTATAACAGCAGTTTCCCTGAGGCTAGTCTCAGTTGTCCCACTTGTTTCCAATGTGTTTCACTGATTCCAAGCACCTCGAGAATGTATCTTTTCATTTCTGCCGCCACTTGAAATAGTCTTCCAGTCTCCTACAATGTACGAGCGTTCCATGTACCTAAAAAAATGGTTGCTCTGGTTGTCAGAAGAGGCATCAGCCCCGTGACTTCCGAGAGAACTCGGCTTTCATCACGCGACGTCATAATTCTTCCTCCAACTCCCAGGGCAGAGTTAAAATGGTTTGAATTATTTTTTCTGGTTAGCGTTTTTTTGGCAAGTTAGTTTTTGACGGAATGGGGTCGCCAACCCCATGTCCAACCCTCCTACTTTACTCTGTCTTGAGATCAACAGTAGCCCCTAAGGTTCTACTGGTGGAGTTCATCAGAAAATTAGTAAGGAATTATCATCAAGACAAGTTCCACAAACGTTGGAAGCAGGTAAATTATTTAGCCAATGTATTTTGGAAAAGGTGGTTAAAAGAGTATTTGCCTTCCTTACAAACTCGTCAAAAATGGTTAAAAGAGCATCGCAATTTTCAGAAAGTAGACGTAGTTATTGTTGCCTCGGATATTACTACTCGTGGAAAGTGGCCCTTAGGAATAGTAGAGGATTGTGAGACAGGTAAGGACGGAAAGGTCAGAACGGTAATTGTCCGTACTAATAACGGGATAGCAAGAAGAGACATACGAAAGGTGTGTCTCCTAGAAGGGTCCAACTAGGTAGATTATGTCCATATTGAAAACGGGTAGGCGTACCGCTGTAAATCCTATTCGTTATTTCTGTGTGGAATAGGGATTGAGAGGGAACCCTAACTTGAAGTGTCAATAAACGCTTGCTTTTTGCATGAAGAGATTTTGCGGGCCGGTGTAGAATCCTTTATTTATGTTTCGTTTTTAGAAAATCCCTCCATGTATATATATATATATATTTGTGTTATTATATGACTGACTCTTCCAGTTAACATTTTGGTACTCTATTTGATTCCATTTTGAGATTTTATCATTGTATATTGTTTTTGTTTCTTTATTTTATACTTATATGGAAGATTTTTATGTTTGCTTCTGAACTGTACACATGTTGTTTAATTTTGATATATAATATGGCTACAGCCATATTTGGGTTTGATATCGTCGCAGTATACTAGCTTCGCCTAGTCTTTTGAACTCGGACACTCATCAGAGTAATTTTGACTTGGAAGAAGTAATAATTGTCAGGTAAACGCTTGTATTTCCATTTCTTTTATGTAAATAGACCACTTTCTCCTGAAATTATTGTGTTTTGATATTGGACTAAGGGAAGGTGCGTTCGACATACGTCTATTGGAATCGAAATGGACAGCTACGGTAGAAAATTCAACTACACAGCTACAGCCGAATATGACAACATGATGCAGTTTGGTATCGTCGATCTCTTCTATACACACTGAGCATCTACTCCGTGCATAATCACAGACTGAAACTACAGTAACTGTGGTGCTTTTGTTTATGACGGCACCTTCAAACACTGAGGAAAACCGGAGAGTAACTCAATGCATCACATCTACGGTTTAAAAAGTGATAACGTGGTATGTAAATGTTGACTGAGCATATTGCATTATGCTTCAGCTGACTGATGTATTCCAAATACAACGCTCGTCACTCTCCACATCCATCAAGTCAACACGTCTGATGACTGTGACATTCAGGAACCGGGAAGACCTGACTGATTCACTGGAAGATTGGTATAGTTCCAAGAACAATCTGTCTAGCAACATCAAGTGTTGCAAACGTCGACCCAGATCTGTTAGACAACAGCAGGAAGGCCACAATCAACGCAGAAAACTAACAGTTGACCTCGATCAACAACCCATGGCACAAGCCACGGGGATGACATCCCCACCGATTGAACTCACTGCACAGGCAATTGACCTGCGGGGACAGCTTCCATTTACTGGGAGAAAACGCTGATTGTTGAGGTACAGAAACCGGAAAAACTGTTTGTTCAAAGGTAAATAGAATTTTACGTTTTATTTGACAGAAATGAATCAGTCAGCTTTCAACTAACTGTTCAGTGTTCTACATAAACGTAACCTCATATATACGTAGAATATCTTGTGATAGGAACATTTCGCCTAAATGCTTCTCTAATCCCATTTGTAAGCATATCTAGAAGTGAAGTTTTATCATAAATGATATAAATGATTGATATCTTTTTCGCTATTGTCATCGATGAGAGCATGGCACAGGATTAAAAATATTGGTGATGTACTCGTGTGTGTGATATGAAACATGCCGACTTACATATATAGGCACATTTACTTTGATTGATCGCACAGATAGATTAAGAATTAAAATAGAATTTACCGTCTATGTCATCCTACAATAGTTATGGCAAAAGAAGTTTCTTCTATTTTCACAGTGTGATTATTTCATTTAGTATGATATAATCTGCTTTATGTACGATTGTGTAGTACAGAACGTTCTGTCGTCCTTGCTTTACCAACAAAAGTCAATAAGCGCTGGTGATGTAATTTAAGACGCCTGTTTTGTCTCATCAGGCATGTGAGCTTGATGTACACTTGATGTTTACTCCGAGACTCGAACACACTACTACCGATTCAAACACTGTCTCATCACCTGTTTAGCTGAGGATGCGCAACAACGAGTTAAGTGTTAAGACAATCAGAGAAGGCCGGAAAGCTCTTCCAATTTTATTGTGATTACTTCTGTGACATAAATAGATGCTAAAAGAGAATCCAGTTTTCAGTTAAGAAGAATGTTCATCGTACATTTCACGCCAATATCGCCACTGAATTTTTAAAAGAACATCTTATTATCTTTTAGGTGCCATCATTGTCTTTACCATCAACTACAATTAAATTTTGACTGATTTATTTGCACTGAAAGTTTGAATACGTCATGTTATATTTTGATGTTTAATTGATCAGTCTCATGAGCGTATTTGAAAGTTAAGGTATTGCGCAGCTGACGAACGAAGAATGCACACATGAGTGTCATATGTAACAGTGATTAAATTATTATGTAGTACTAAGGATTTCTTTAATTTTACATAATCATCCGTAAACCGAGTCAACTTTGTCGTTGCATTTCAAACCGAATCAAATCTAATATTCAGTTAGGATTTGTTGACTTCATGAAATGGTTCATGAATGGTAAAATCATGATTCTGATAGCTTACTAATTCATGAGCATTTTGAGCATAAAAAGCAAATATGTTACTTTATTATAATGACAGTAATATAAATTCGACATTACACATTTGAAGATTATTTTGGCTTTTTAGAGGATGTGACTATATTGTTCCACGGACGGCCCCACCGATTGAACTCACTGCACAGGCAATTGACCTGCGGGAACAGCTTACAAATATGTAACATTGATCCAGTTATTATGCAGCACTAAGAATTTCTTTAATTTTACATAATCATCCGTAAACCGAGTCAACTTTGTTGCTGCATATATTTCCAATTTTGTTAAACATTATTTCGTTCCTATTAGTATGTGTTCACTA
The DNA here is from genome assembly GCA_944470395.2 of Schistosoma turkestanicum. Classification (NCBI taxonomy): domain Eukaryota; kingdom Metazoa; phylum Platyhelminthes; class Trematoda; order Strigeidida; family Schistosomatidae; genus Schistosoma; species Schistosoma turkestanicum. Next base: position 29,044,504 of record OX103976.1, read on the forward strand.
ATTCAGTTACATGTTAAAAATTTCGTGAACAGAAAGCAGTCGAGAGAGCTTCCAGTAACTAGGAGAAAGCGCTGATTGTTGAGGTACAAAAACCGGGAAAACTGTTTGTTCAAAGGTAAATAGAATTTTACATTTTATTTGTAAGAAATGAATCAGTCAGCTTTCAACTAACTGTTCAATGACATTGAAATTCTCAGTAAACTTACATTTTCACATGTCAAAAATTTTGGCAGTAAAATCTGGTGTTTTATGTCGAAGACAGTTCGAAATTAAGGAGGATTTAGGTTTTTCCTGTAGTTTGAATAATCGTGTTAGATGTGTAAAGTGAAATACTTGGCCCGTACCTTTTCTTTCACATTGATGAGTAATACATTTTCCCACAGCGCATGTCCAGGAAAATAAACATCATGATATTTGCACAGTGTTGCTCACTTTCTCAAGTTAACCAAACAAACCATCAACCTGAATTGGAAAACTCCGTACCATATTAAAATGCTTCTGTGCTGACTACTTTTCACGTTCTTTGATTACCAAACACAAACTTTACAATGGTGCTTATCTACAAATACTATTTTTAGATCATATGTGCATTATGTTCAGATTTTTTTTCTAGCAGGCTTCTTTTTCATTTTCACAGTGTCGTGAAAATAGCTTCATTGTAGGCTAATAAATAAGCATCAAGCTCTGATAAATACGTGACATAGTTACCAAGTAAAGACATGTACTCAACAACATGCTGATCTAAGGCATTTCATACCGAATCAAATCTAATATTCAATTAGGATTTGTTGACTTGATGAAATTGTTCATGAATGGTAAAATCATGATTCTGATAGCTCTCTAATTCATGAGTGTTTTTTTGAGCATAAAAGGCAAATATGTTACTATATTATAATGACAGTAATATAAATTGGACATTACACATTTGCAGATTAATTTGGCTTTTTAGAGGATGTGACTATATTGTTGCAAGGACAAATGAATTCAATAGTAGCTCAAACTGTGGGAAATACGAATGTGAAAAGTCTGTTAAATGTTTACATGTCAATATTCCAGAGAAATATTTATCGGTAAGTGAAGCGGTGAAACGGTGAATTGATTTATTATATGTCCTTCTTCATGATTTATTGATGTTTCGACTCACTCAATATTTTCAGATGTAAAGCAGTGATTAATAAAGAGTGAGATCGCTGAGAACCGTTCATTGACTGATGCTAGACGTTTCCACTGTTGTAGGGCGGATCGGTGATGCAGAGGAAAGCAGTTGTCGTGAGGCCTCTGCTTTTTATTTCCAATCATCTGATAGATTGTAAGACAAAACGTCCACGTAATGCATTCAGAGTAAAATGATTGTACAACATTGATCCATGTAGAATCTTTTTTGAATGTTTTGTTTTTTGGGAAATCCCTCCATGTATATATATTTGTGTTATGATATGACTGACTTTTTCTTTTGACATTTTAGTACTCCATTTGATTCCATTTTGAGATTTTATCGTTGTAGCTTGTAACTATTTCTATATGTTGTACTTATTTTGATGTTTTTATGTTTGCTTCTGAACTATACATTTGCTGTTTAAATTTGATATATAATATGGCCACATCCATATTTGGATTTAATGCTGTAGCCATTTGGACTGGAAGCACTTATTCTTCCAGAAGCGGATACCCACCAGGGTAATTTTTACTTGAAAGGTGTAACAGTTGTTGGGTTAATGTTTGTATTTCTTTTTTATGATGAAAATAGTCCGATTTCTCCCAGAATTATTGTGTTTTCACTATTGGATCTGGGACGTCCAGTGCCAACCTGCATCTACTGGAAACAAAGTGAACTTCTAGGGTAGCAAATCCATCTACAGTGGGAACGTTATTGTTAACCTCATGGTGTGGGCGTGCATACTTCGCAAACAAGATAATAGACCATTCTGCAATCAAAGCAATAACTTGACTGCACATGAAGTTTAGAATAATCTGCCTGCTGTTTAGAACTTCTAAATTTTCGAGGCTTTCAGAGGTTGATGAACCGAAATCACTCTCTGAGAAGACATTAGCGAGCGGCCATTCATTGATGTTGTTTGCGTCATATATGTGAGAATGTACGTAACGTGACATTTTGAATAGTTTGGTTATAATCCGTTCTCCACTGCTCATAATTCTATGGGTGTAGGGTTCTGTCAAATAACAATCAAAGGCTCCCTGCTTCTCATATATCATGAGATAAGCTTCATTTACCCAAATGTTAGTTGGTGAATAATAAGTATAGTGGACTTAGGATGGCCTATTATGAAAATCAAGATATTTAGACTCAACAATTCGCCGGCACTCTGTTGATGTTGATAGGAAACGTTCTTTTTTTTAATTACTATCTCAGCCAAAATTGTTGTCCGTCAGTGAAACCTATTTACGCAACCGTTAGATACAACTAACTATATAGTAAGCAGCTGTTTGCGAACAAAATCTGCTGTACCACTTTACTGAAGGGAGAAAAGCTCGGGTTTAGACAATGAGTCAATTTTAATGACCTGTACGAAATGACAACTGTCCAGTTGCCCGTTGCGTGAATGTACTCGATTCGAAAACACAGCAACATAGTCACTTTATACAATCAAAGCGACGTTGATTTGAAAAGCAAACATTAAACAAGGAACAAGGAACTTATGTTTCACTTATCTGTAAACAATCATTCACTATATTTTATTCATAATTTTCATTGGTTTGTAAACAGCTATTGATGTAAGAGAGCCAACTCCATGCATAGTTCAGTAGGGTTAAATATGAATGCACTTAAAAAAATCTACGAATTCATAATAAACAGTTATTTATCTTAACTCCAAAATATACAGCTGAAAGGAAATTGTGATGTGACCGAGAATCAAATCCATCTATTTCTGATAAACTGAAAGTGCACCGTGATTCATCGAATTTCTTGAGTGTACGAAAATCGTGAGCAGGAAAAGTTCTTGAAGACAAGGCTCACAAGGTCATGTGATATATTGATTCTCGAGAATTTCATTCCTAGTTCACAAGTCATTGTCAAACTAATCACCTCAGATTTATCTGAAGATCAACATGACAATTGAAACTCGTCTACACCTAAACGATAAAGACGATGAAATGATCTTGCAAGCCATACGAAACGACAAATATATCGACGTTAAACAACCATTCTGATAGTAAAATGAAACACAGAGAAATCTGCAGGCAAGGATGTATCTGGCGCTTATAAGTCTTGTTGACGAATATGGTTCTGAGATCGATGCGAACCTCAAAGATAGGTTAAACAAATTTCTTACATGTTTAGAAAACTACTTGAACGGAAAACAAGCTGATGGACGAAGAAATATATGACACAATCGCCACCTAGTGCCTGCGCCTTTAAAGTCAAACAGGATGTCACAATATTCGCTTTGTGGAAATGAGTCACTTTGCACATGACCTGTACAAGCTTTCAGAGTAGTCATACCAACTGTCAGCTGAATAAGAACAGGTCACTCCTTCTCAGTTCGGTAAAAGATAAGATAGAAATCTTCGATCCTTTTACAGAGAGGTTGCACTACTACTAATACTGTCAAACGTAGTGGAAGGACCGGAGTGAACGAACCTGCGTGTACATGCAAAAGATCAAAATCTACCAGGAAACTGAACAAGGTTTTGGGAAAGTAGGTGATCTGCCTCCAATTTTCTCATAATAAAGGAGAGTTAGATAACTTTTTTGTACTGAAAATATAGGTTCTTCAGAAATCTCAAAATGAGCTATTCAAAACGCCAATCTCCGCAAATTCTATCCAACGTGATACTCACGACAAACAAATTACGTGGAGGTGCACTCTGCAATACATCCTCAGAACACGATCTCGGTATGTACTGCCCCGAGAGCCTAGAGACTGGTTCGAAACCACTTGTAGGATACTTCTCAATCTAACAGAACAACTAAATTTTCACGAATAAAACATGAAGCTATAACCTTCCAATAATTTTCGACGTTGCATACAGAAAAACTCTTGCTGACAAGTTCATGGCTCAACAAGCCATGAATAGATAGACCTCAGCATTTGATGTCATTCTCTCTCGGTTACTGAAGAATAAAAAGTTATGTGATGAAGTCTGACAACATATGCAGCACGCACATCCATCTATAAGTAATCATTTTCCCATAGAATCGAAACACTAGCTGCCAAAAACTTTTTCGGAAATATATAAATTGAACAGCAAACACCCAAGTTCATTCAGTTAAGCCGTTTCGTACACGTTAGACGATTCTCAGTATTCGTCAATAGAATTAACAAAATTCAACCGATTTGATTTTAACTTGATAAGAAGGAGCTTAGTTAAGAAATCACACTATAGTTACGAAAAATAGATTCATCACTATTTAAGCAAACCAGTGTTTGTTGAGGGGTCAATAGACATGTAGAAAACCTAAAAAGGAATTTAAATAAAGACGATGACCCCAATCTGAAAAGAAAAATTGATAATCTCATGGAATTCAGTTTGAGTGTCTTGAAAAAACGCTCACAGGTGTTTTTGTCACAGACTGATCTGTGTTAACTGAGTATTTCAATTTTTCCACTACTCTTAGAAAAGTCAAGTTGAAAATGAATTTCAAATGTTTTCAGGAGAAGAGCACTGAACATTTTAAATAATAATCAGACTACGTTTGCCAATATCCAGTAAATGTCTGTACACTGATCCTATACAGATATTCAATTGTTTCTTCAAATCTGTTCCTTAACTATCTGCATCAGCTTGTGTCTGCTCATCTGAATCCCTCATCTCAATTTTCTTGAATGTCTCTTACATATTTCAACTACACAATTTTCCTAATATGATTGATGTTGATAATTCATATGTGAACATGTCAGCAGACGCTGAATTTTTCATGATGTTCAATATATACTAATAAGGATAATCGTTATAACCTGATAATGTTTGTCATCATTACATCACAACCGATAATTCTGTCTACTGTTGATTTTGAACACACACATCAATTTAAAGTATCCACACGACAATTTTGGTATTGATTATGTCTCTTTTCTTACTACTCATACCACTGCTTCCTCCTACTACGAATAACGCACCTACTACTACATCCACAAATCGTACAACCACCAGAACTACGACTACTTTTATCTCTTCGATGGATTTGACAATCAACAAAAATTTTTTTACTACCTGTTCTCTCATCAATGTCTCTTCACTGTACCTTTATTGAAGCGATTACAATTATTTTCATAGCATTCACTTTCACAGACAATTATTTTACGAATTTATAACTCCTACTTGATAAAAATATTAAATTGAATGAGATTTTGATTGCAGACATACATTTCTGTCCTATAATCTTTTTCGGTCAACAGTTTTGGTCAGGTTTATCGTCATCAATATTAAAAATCGTTGAATATAAAAGGCGTAGTATGAATTTAATCAATCGAAAGCTGAACATTTATTGGTTCGTTGTAAGTTCAATAATGGTAATGTTCATATTTTTTTTGATATTTTTGTCAACATCTAAGTATTTATAATGAAGTTATATTATTCTGAAATGTACATATATATGTTCTGAAAAAAAACTATTGTTCGGTCTGTCTATTACAGTAACCTCTTAAAGCCACAATAAGGATGACGAAATTCTGGTTTTTGTTTGCCGTTTATATCATGTTTACGGTTTCGTTCGCTGTTCGTTCTGACAAAAAAGATGAGTAGAAAACTAAAGTCCAGTCTTGTCGAATTCTGTTTCGGTTTCGTTTTCATAATTCCGTTAACATAATAACGAGATCATTCTTTGCTATTACAAGTTCTAAGCATACTCACTGTAGTGTTCATTGATGCGGTTCAATAATTAACAAACTCAAAAGATGCTAAGTGCATTTAGAAATATAATTGTCTCACAAATTATTTTATCCAGATTTACAGATGAGTCAACACTTCCCTCCATATTAGTAATGACATAGACATTATGATTTCAGATATTTTGGTGGTCATAAATAACAAATTTTTTTACAGTACACAAGTTTCATCTTACGCATCGAATATGTATCACAGTTGCACCATCTATTGTTCACAAAACTGTTGACAATCAAAAACAATTTATCTAAAGTGACCATCTTCAAATTGGAATATCATCTCCGCTCTCGTTAATACAAGCCATTTCAAGTTATTCATTTATTTGGGATTTATTTCAACACAAGATAACAATGAATAACTGTTTTTTCTGTGTTGAATTCTGAATTCCCAATTACACGAATTGATGTAAACCGAAGAAAAAGATTAGGAGCACCAAAAGAAGACTGATTATAGTTTATGCCATATGCGAAGTGGCGTATTTTACTACGTCATACAATATAAACAGTTGGTCATGAATGAATAGACATCATTTAAGAATAACTAGTGGGCGATCAAGTTTCGCCCACTTTGGTGGATTATTCTGATAATAAAGGTAACAGTGAAAATTACAAGAATACGAATTGAAATTCAGTTACCGATTTGCAACTAAAGTTTGGAGGGATGTTTGCGGTTGAGATTGACTGTAGTATAACACTGAAGTTTTGAAGATAATAATTTGCTGATCTGGCAAATTAGAGAGAACCACTGGATTGTTGATTAGGCGTTGACGTTGTTTAAAATTCCATTTTTGCGAGACTAATAGTCATAATGCAATAGACAATGATGTTTTACAAACTAGTAAATATTTATCATTTTAATTTCATTGCCTTATATCATGAAATAATGTTGAAAATAAGTTTAATTTTTTTTCTTATCACCGGCACTGAAGTACTAAAAATAAGAAAGGACAACATTCGCATTTCTATATTTGGCATTTTTAATGATAATCGTTTCGGATGACGAAGTGTTTCTAATGATAATCGATAGAACGGGATGTTTGGCACGTATGATGCATAGATATGTTAGAAAGTGGATATTGCGATTGTGATAGTCAATTCGTCTTCGCTTCAAGACTGACCGTGATTCTATCGACTATTGCTTTATCGTTGAGACAAAAAAGGTAGTCACATCACCTAATGTGGTGGCTTCCTGAGTCGTGACTGTCAAAATTAATGAATGTGCGAATTTGCGACAAATGTAGATGACTGTAGATGCGGTTATGTACTAAATGAATGAGTGATGATTCAATAACGTTTTACATAATTATAATTGTTAATTGTATTGTTTCCGTTGAAAATAACATCATGTTATATAAAAGCTGAGTGTATTGGTAAGTTGCTATTGAAGCGATATAATATCGACTCAACTTTGATAAACTAATATTAGAATCTATATGGTAAGAGGGCTTGGACGAGTTTAAAAATATGAAGTATGAGATATATGCCATGTAATTCGTAGAGTTCCGGTAGGTATTAGATCTGACATTGTTTGTGATCAGTCTATCTATGTATGATACTCGAAAATAATGCTATCGACTGACCATGATATCAATACTGTTCGATGTACAGAATCTTACTTCGGAAATGCTTATTCTCAAGACTTTTTCACCTAGTTGATTGTTTGTTCTTCCAATAAAATATTTCTGTTGAGGGAAACGATAATAGTTGTGACATGAAAAATACAGATTTGCTATACTGATACATTTGTGGCACAGACCTATTCCAGTGAATTCACTGAAAGTTCGGAAAAGTTTGTATTTAACATAAATACAGCAATACTATTCTATAAACGTGTAATTATTTATCGCATTGTTTGCAATATAAAAAACATCATTTTTAACGCATAAGACAAATGTGTGTAGGTAAGTTAAATATGCATAACAAGTTGTATTACATTATACACAACATAAATAATGATATTCAAATTAGTAGTGACGACAACACATTTTGTGTTCATATTTGATTTCAGCTCGTTCTGCTTACCTCCATCTTGACTGGTTGCTGTTCACTTTTCACCTGTCGTTGTTCGCAGCTTTATTTTCATTGCAACCCCCCCCCTGTTGATCTGTTTCTTCATCCCGTGTCACCTATGATTTTCCTGATTGGTTGATAAATTGAGTCAATGTCGATGTGTTTTTTGATTGCTGATTGACCTGAGTGCAAAGCTTCTAAAAATTCTCTAGTATTCTTTGTCCTCCCCCTACCCAGTATTTCCACATTGTTCCCATCAAATGTGTGTCCATAATTGTCGGTGTGTATTGAGATAAGCGAAGCGTTGTCGTGGCGTTTGACTGCTTATTGATGTTCACGTAAACGGAGCTGAAGAGGTCGCCCACTTTGTTCTATGTAGTGTTCTTCACAGTTTGAGTAGTTGTTTATTTTGTAGATGATATATGGTTTTTCTTCCTTTGTCATTTTGTCCTTTTGGTCTACATAGGATTGATTGAACTGATTCTGTTAGTTTGTGTGCTACACCTATTCCAAATGGTTTCAGTAGTCGTGCTGTATGTTCCGATATGTCTTTGATGTATGGTAGGATGATGCGTTTATTTGTTACTGTGCTTGATTTTACTTCTGATGATGGTTTTGTTTGATGATTTTTGATGACGTTGCGCTGATAGCCGTTCTTCTGGAAAATAGTCAGCAGGTGATTCTCCTCGTTTTTTAATGTTTCTTATGTGATGCAGTGTGTCATCGCTCTCTTGAATGGAGTTTGTATGCAGTTGATCTTGTGGGTTCTTGGGTTGTTTCTGTAGTAGTTGAGAATTACGACTTCCCACTAGAAATCGGATAAGATACCTCACGAATCTAGTCACTTGTGGACACATGTAATTGCATTGCGGGGTTGTTGTAGAAATTGTTAAGTTTTATTTGTAACCATGAAGTTGTGACCAGTGAAGTTCAAACCTGTCCGGATGCATACAGGGTATGAGGTTGCGCAACATCGTGAATTTGATCAAGTTATACATTAACACAGTTAGATACCGGCTCAGTGACCTAACGGTTAGGGCGTTCGCTCACAATACCGAAGGTTCTGGGTTCGAATCCTGCGGGGTGCAGGAGTCCGCATGCGCACCGCTGATAAGTCCCATACCAGGACGAAACGGCCGTCCATTGCTTCCAGATTTCTAATGGTGCTCTAACATTGATCGATTCATGGTTTCAAAAATGTGTAACTTAACAATCTTCACAACAACCCCGCAATGCGTTACTTTAAGATTAGTTTACCTATAGAAAGATGAAAGTCTCTATAGTTAGTCATGACCGATGAATTCTGAAATGATCAGAAACAATGATAAATAGATTAGTGAATTATTATTTCTTTCTAGTTGGTTATTCATCAAGGCTCTTCACTAATATATATCACTTTTATACTTCAGTGAACTGAACAACATTTGAACCTCAAAACAACTGTAAATAAACATCAAACTTACAATTTTTATTACAAACGTGAGAAAAATTTACTGTATCAAGCGGAAACTTGGAGAATCACGAATAGGTTCATTCATAGGACAGAAATGTTTATTGCCAGTTGTCTATGCAAAATATTTCGGACTCATTTGTCAGACAATAGCAGCAAGAACATACAAGGTTGAGAAAAAATCAGCTTCGAGTGGAACAATAAATCAGGAATAGGACAAACACTGTGGTAGACAAGAAACTACATCACGAGACAAGTCCTCAGTTAAAACAGTCAACTTCGAAAGAAAAGTCGGAAGGTTAAAAGATACATTAGGCTTAAAAACGGTACTAACAAATTTTTCAACACTGAGACTATTCTCAATTATAAGATAAATAATCCACTAACAGAGAGCAGGTCATTGAATACTCATTATCATATAATGAAGTGTAAACGAAACTTTGATTCACGTACATCTTATTCTCACAACTTGCCTTATTAACTCGATGGGTGTTCATGTTTCCCAAATATTTATGAGCATCTTGAATCTCTCACATTTGTTCCCCTACACCTGAACATCTGTTCGTATTCACTTCATATACTTTCGATTTCGTCATCCGTGCTTTGTTACTGTAAACGAATGACCTGTTAACAAATTTTCGAGCAAGTCATATAACAATTCTAGCGAATACAATAAATCCTGTCGGTTGCATATTTTTTCCGACAGTTGCTGTATCGAGTTGCTGGTTTATTGTTTTACTGTTTCCAGAATATGATGTAATCAGAGAACGAACTCTGTTGACTTTTGACGAGGTTCGATATTTTTGACAATCATGTTTTTATTCATTGGAGCTATGACCTGTTATCTGTTAGTGGATTATTTATCTAAAAATTGAGAATATTTTGAGTGTTGAAAAATTTGTTAGTCAACACAATAAAGTGGGTAGATAAAATTACTCCCTGCTGATTATCAATGTGATTCTTCTGGGGCAAAGAGAAACTAGTAAACTAATTCAGATTTTGTTTTGATAGCATACTGATTACTGTATGTTATTATTCATGATCATGTGACCGTTGCATGTGAATTGCAAATGAAGAAAAGTCCAGACAATAATGATATTGTTGTACAAAAATTGTGCCTTCTATACACTAGCCTGCATAAGCTTTTTCAATTTCAATGTGTTGTAACGCTTGCTTAAATAATTCCTAGCTAATTCCTATTGCTTAGTATTCTCTGACCACAATAAACGCGACAAGTTCCAAAGAATCAAAAACATGGTGGAACAGGGAAACATTATATTTTAAGGAGCAAGGTTAAATGGAAATAAGAAGCCGAAGGTGATGGCGAAGGCGAAGATACAACGTTGTAGCATTTACATGAGAAGCTTCTGGATAGAAATTCACGTGATCCACGGGATGAGATTTAGCCAATCAGCATGCAGCTAACAGTACGACAATTTTCTACCCTGTTCTCCAAGAATCGATCAGGTACTGATTGGATAGGAAATTAGCCAATCAGTGCGCAGCTAGGGCAGTCTTGCTTTAATCCATCTACGTCTCACAAACATAATGCAAATAGAAATAATAGTCAGACGTCGTTATCTGTCACTCTCAATTTGATGATTGTAATGGTGACAAATCGCCTGTAAAACAGAATGACGTGAATGATTCTTTTAGTTATGAAATAAAACGTTATATATATACATATATATAACTTAATACATCGAAATTCGATGTAAATTGGTGTTGTGCTTTGTTTTGTAATGCAAGTAACTGTACTGGTATCCCAATGATTAGAATCATATTACTGAGATAATTTTATTTCTGTGTCAACATTCTCAGATCATGTGGAATTGATCGTGTCAAAATGCGATTTTTTTCATCCGAATATTGAACTTTTTAGCATAGATACTTTCAGTTATAAAACGCAACGTCAGAAAATCCACAGTCAGTCAGTGATTGAATTGCGTTTTGTTTCTTTCTCATGAGTAGTTTACATTTGGATTTTTCACATTCTTTGCATTTTGTATTAAAATCGACAATATTCGAAATTTCGTTTGACTAACACCAAAGATAGCTGAAGTTGGGAATCAAGCGAATGTTTAACATTTTACTAAATTTGTATAGGACATTATCATCAATGTTAGTGGACTGAAGTGATAATGAACAATGAAAGCATGCGGTGAATAACATGAACCATGCTTGATTTACCATTGATGACTGATATTTCTCTCATTAGGACTGCGTTCGACAGAACTAATAAACGCAATTGTTCATCAGCACATAGTATACGGACACATATCGCACTAACTGCGGAGATATCTTCGTATAACCTGAAAAAATTATTATCACGTTATTGATGATTTAAATTATTGGCAAATTTCAGAAATACTGCTAATCAAATGAGTCTCATTATACACAATGACAAATAGCTTCAAAACGACATTTGTCAGTTCATCACAAAAAGCAGTTTACCTATTCAAAATGGTGATGGCTTATTTACTTACTTACTTACTTAGGCCTGTTACTCGCAATGGAGCATAGGCCGTGCACCAGTTGTCTCCAACCAACTCTGTTCTGGGCTTCGCTCTCCAGTTCTGTCCAATGTCTGTTCATTTCTCTCATATCTTTCTCTATTTTTCGGTTTACTTGCATACTACTAATATCTTCAATGGATCACATGACACTAAGACGTCTTCTCCAGCATACCTTGTTTTGTGCTTCTTTTTCCATGTCAGCCTAATTCTTCATTCATTCTTCTCATAAATTTTTCTATTTCTTGGCGTATTATGTTTCTCAACCTTTCTCTTTTCCTTTTACGTTGAGCGTTCCAAGTAAGGGCTTGTCCTGTAGCGCATTTCGGTACTTGCCTTAAAGTATGTTATGTCCACTTTGAGCGCTTCTTCCTGATTTCTCCGTCGCTAAAATCTCGTTTGTTTTTTCTTAAAGTTAGTTGATTCAGCTGTTGTGTGGCCAACGAATCCGAATTATTTCTCGTAGATGACTGTTCGGTAATACTTGAATTTTCAGTATGCCGGCTTACCTTCATCTCCAAGTTTTCATCGCATACAGTGGAATTGTCTTGACAAATGTATAAGGAATTCTGATTCGGGTGCAACCGCCGAATCCTGCTCAATTCTCTTTATTATCCTGTTTTCTGATTCCACTTCTCGAAAAAATCTTTTATTTGCTACTTTGCGAATTCTTTGTTTTTGATGGTTTCAAATAAGAGCCTGTCATATGTTGCACCGGAAAGCTTCATTCAATGTGTGTCACATTCACCTTTGGTTCTTATTCCCGATTTCTTTCACCGGTGAAATCTAGTTTATTCTTTTGTACAGTGGGTTGTTGCTTTTGGTGGTCTTTACTAACAGATCTGAAGTATTTTGCGAAGACGATTATCAATAAATACCTACATATTCTGTCTGTTGTCTCTTGTATTTTTGCAAGCTTCCACCACATACAAGAGAAGCATCTTCAAATTTATTTGAAGACTTTGAATAAAGTGTTTGTTAACCGATGTTCTGAGCACAAGATGTTGTTCAGTTGAAAAATACAGCCCACGTTATTCAGATTCTCGCCTTTATATCTGCTATGAAACAATCTTTATTATCAATGATGTGTGTGGGTATGGTCCGCCAAAGAATATCCATCAAGTGCGAATTGATTTGTGCATGTATATATATATATATATATATATATATATATATATATATATATATATATATATATATATATATATCATACTTCTATGCTGACATATGTTGCTGCGGCTCAAACTGTGAAAAACACTACATAGGACAAAGTGGACGACCTCTTCAGCTCCGTTTACGTGAACATCAATTAGCATTCAAACGCCACGACAACGCTTCGCTTATATCAATACACACCGGCAATTATGGACACACATTTGATTGAACAACGTGGAAATACTGGGTAAGTGGGGGACAAAGAATACTAGAGAATTTTTAGAAGCTTTGCACTGAGGCCAATCAGCAATCAACAAACACATCGACATTGACTCAATTTATCAACCAATCAGAAAATCATAGGTGATACAGGATCAAGAAACAGATGTAAAGGGTGGGGGGTTGCAATCAAAACAAAAATGCAAACAACCAATCAAGATTGAGGCTGGCAGAACATGCTACAAGTCAAACGTGGAGAAATTCGAATGCTTCACTTCTTCTCTCTGAAGTTTATGCTGATGATGTTGTTCAGTAGAAGAACAATGAAAGCTCCACAACCAAAACAACCAGCTCAGAGAACGAAACACCACCACAATATTTGAGTCTTTTAGGTTGGTTCTATGCACCTAATTGTAATTGCTTAGAATGATGTAATAGGACATCGGTTAATGTCGCAAATTAATTGGAAACAAGAAAACAAGATTTCATATGTGACTCTGTTATTGAATAAATGATATATATATTGATAAATAGATAGACAGAAATATGGCGTTCTGACACTTTGTCTATCTAAGTAATACTTTTCTAATGAGAAATTAACTTACATCTAAATAAATTCTGACCGATTTTGTGAAATCTATTACATCTGCCTAAAACATAATCTGATACTTGATATCATCTGAATGAATATCAACCGCTCAATATACTTCCTTTCTTTTCTCAACTCTTTTGTATTATATGATTACATATAAAATGTCGATCAAGGGATTAGTAAAAAACTGTTTCAACCTTTTTCATGTCATACCGTTGTTTGACAGACAATGTTTGATTTTGTGATTATGATAGGGAATTTATGAGCATTTTTTGAGCTTTCAATTTAAAGCTTTATTTGAATTGACAATGTCGTCAATAAAGTGTTTTTACGAATGTGTTGAACTTAACTACACATATAGAGTTTTAGTTGACAAACAAAATAATGATAAGAAAATGTGTATGACGAAGTTGTGAAGATTGTTAAGTTACACATTTTTGAAACCGTCAATCGATCAATTTTAGACCAACATTAGAAACCTGTAATCACTGCACGACGGCCGTTTCGTCCTGGTATGAGACTTCTCAGCAGTGAAGTCACGCGAAATCCATAGATCAATCGGAGTTAGACATTAACACCGTTGGATGCCGGGCCAGTGGTCCGATGATTAGGCGTTCGCACACTAATCCGAAGGTCCTTGGTTCGAGTCCTGTGAGGTGCAAAAGTCGTGGATGCGCACTTCTAATGAGTCACATACCAGGATGAAACGACCGTCCAGTGCTTCCAGGTTTCTAATGGTGGTCTAACATCGATCGATTCATGGTTTCAAAAATGGATAAGAAAATTGTCACAATGCATAATCAATATCTGTCAATGATCCGTCATTCGATCCACATTGTCACATCAGTATTCATTACTAACATCTTAACTTTACGAAACAAGGACCCCATCAGCCTTTCGCCATCAAGTATTCACTGACACAACTGAAAGGATGCAAAGTTATTACACCGAAGAAGAAACAGGTTGATTTCTTTGTTTCGAACATATCTGATCTGATTCGAGAATAATATCCAAAAGGCTGTCTTGATGTCAATCTTATGCCCTGTCTCAATTATGTGTTGTGATATTTTCACTGTTGGTCTTTATCACAGTATTAAATTTTCGAATTCTGATGATGATTCTGTCTCCTATGAAGCAGAAAATGAATCACACAGAACACTGATGAAGTCATAAGATCATTATTTAAAAATGACTAGATTTTAGACGTTATTCATGTTAATTTCTAGATTATCATGTAGGTTATTTCGTAGCTTCTTCAGAAAATGAAATTTTTTTGTTCAGACGTTCTAGAGAATAAGATTTTGGTTCACGTTTTGTACTCCTTATGGAAAACGTTTTTACTGAGATTGATCTGAAGAAACGTTTATTATACCATGACAGAGATCGCAGTCCTGAAGACAGACACCATAATTATAAGAGTGTAGAACGATTAGATGTTTCGGCTTGAATGCCAGTATACTTGTAGTGATAGAGAACACAGGTGGGGCAACCGAATTGTATTTAACGAAAATTGCAGAATTACTCAGTAAAATTGGAAAACCATATCGTAAATTGTTCATCTGCAAAATATCAGTTCATCATATCGAACTGGACTGTTCCTTTTGCGAAACATCAATTCATTGTCAATATTCATGCGTTTCATACAAATTTCATTATGTTCTAACTCCTCGTTTTTTGATCTTCTCCCATCTTCGACTGCCAGACATTACGTTGACGCTCATGTCATATAGTACTTATAAGTAGCTCACACCACATACTGAAGAGTTACTTATGGATAATTATACTCGTTACATTGAATATTCGAATACTAGTTCAGTGACAGGATTTCCATTTCTTTTTTTCAAACGATTATATTTTCTTTCTGCAATGTGCATTGTCTCCACAGGAGATTCTAGATCTGAAAGCATTCATTCATAATTTGCATTCTGACAATTGTGTTTTACCGGTAAAATTCTGCACAAATATATACATTGATTGATACTGTACCATTTAGGTATTTGTATTCGAGTTTGCATTACATTTCTTCAATACTTTGCGGAATGCTTTTCGGCATGCCTTTTTTCCTGTGCTTTGAAAGCTCAAAAGAAACGTTTGTCTTGTGTAGCGGTGAAGGGCTTTATGAAGTCTGTTTCCTATCCACATACAGCGTTTCTTCATGATTTCCTTCTCCGCTGAAATCTGTAATACGTTCTACCATAGTAGGTTTTGCAGTTGGTTGCTTCAGAAAGAAACCTACAATTTCGAGTAGACAAAACTGATATACAAATGTATACTGGCGTTCATTCTTAAAATGTGAATGTTGCTGAAAAGACATTGACTTAACGCGATGACGGATTGTTTTTTCCGTATCGTTTGAGCCGGATTCATTCATTTGTAATAAGGCAGATTGAACCTGAATGGAAGTCGACTTACTTCAGAAAACTGTCAATTGTTCAACAAATAAAATTTACTGACAATTTGAATCACGCGTTAATTAGTGTTTCAATAAAGCACGTGTTTGGAGCGTTCACTCCACTTTACGACATGTAACTGCAATTAGGCTATCGGTTTCATTCACGGAACTTGGCTATCACATATAACATTGTCGAAATCAAAAGTGGCAATTCTCAAGTGTGTGAATTATAAGGTACCATTTTCGCTTTATCTCTTTGTGAATACATAAATGATCTTTTTCTGAGTAACACGTACAAATTCTGAGTCCAAAATACAAAGCAATGATTGGTTGGCATGAATAAACAGAATAGCCAATCAGTATTGACCGACAAACATTCAGTTGATTATTGGTTAACAAGAAGAGCAAAATTTATTTAAACCCAACCCTCCCTCTACAAGCATAAGCAAAGGAATCATGTTCTTGATAAGATACAAGTCGCATTTCATTCACTATTTATTACAAGCGGTGGTAACTATGTCATTCATGGTTCAAGTGTTGTGTAGTGACTCTGAGAAGGAACTATCAAGTAAGTTTATATCCATATTGATAAATGTTGAGATTATTTTTTGGAAAAAAAAACATTCACTACACATTCTTTCTTTCATTTCAGGAGAAAAACGAAGCCTGTCAATGCTTCGTTTGGGTTAACTAACAATCCTGATTAACCTGATCAATGTTCCCCTTCAAATATGTGCCAAAATCATTGTCACTGTCGACTGGAATGTGTTCAAATTTTATCGACAATAAAATATTGAGTAATTTTCTATTGTTATTGCTTCTGAATTGTCGTAGTTCTGCAGATTTTACGATATGTGGTATTAAGTTAGAGTTTGTAAAAGACATTCACTATAGAATTTATCATATTTCACAGAGTCAGTCGTGAATAAATAAGCAGTCTGTAGAATGATTACTGGGACCGAGACAATGGACTGTAGAGCAATAAATGAAAATTATTTATAACTTGAATCAAGCTGAACAGAAAATAAGTTCAAGTGAGTAACTAGGTGCTTTTTTGCTGTGTATCAGAGGTGTAGTTAGTGAACCTCATAGCATTTTCATTTCTTCATTATATCCGATACGCTCATTCCTGCAAAGTCAGTGGGGTGTTTATTTCGCGTGTAACATCAACATCATGATCGTTATGGTCATGATGATGTTCTGTAGTCAATGATCAAGTACACTGTTCTTTATGCCTATTTGTTGGAGCAGTATTTTGAATAAGAAGGTCAATCAAATGACCGAACACAAGTGTTGTTTTTGCATGAAGCATTTGACAATCAACAATTATTGTGAATATACAATAATGGATTCTCAACAGTGTTTATCTTTCTCCCTGCTTTCAAGTTTCGTTGAATTCATTCTGAGTATCCGATGAATAGATGCATACGATGAAAATGTGATCAGTTAAATAGCATTTGTGATTGAAATAGTTTTACACGAACTTAAAGTTACATAGATTCTAAGATACTGGATTATTATGAGAAGATCTGAATATTTTATTGAGCTAGTTTAAGCCGAACGAATAAAGTGTGTGTTTAATCACACACTAAGAAACGATATAAATGATGCAGGTTATTAGAAGTGTGGTGCGCGCTACTTATAAGTATTATATGACGCGAGTGTAAACGTAATGTCCGGCAGCTGAAGATGAGGGAAGATCAAGAGAAAGGAAGATTTAGAACACAATGCAATTTGTATGAAACGCATGAATAGTGAGTGAAATGTCAGACAATGGATTGATAATGGATTGAAGATTTGCAAATTAACAACGGTTGACGATATGGTTTCCCGTTAAATAAAATTCGGTTGCACTCACCTGTGTTCTCTTTCACTACAGAAGTTACTGCACGTTTACCAATTAGGTATGCACAATTTGAGAGTTTCCTATATTTTTTAGATATTCATGTTCGAAATAGGTTGATACAGTGTTCGATGCATACACGCTTCTCCAGTTCGTGTTCGTAAGTAAAAGTATTCAAGGTATCCTTCCTTCAGAACAGGATTTGAACTCTAAGCATGAGGTGACATTTTCACTTCCGGGAGTTTTTGTTTGAATCTTTTCATCAGTCGAATTACTTCTCAAATAGGTTAATTATATATGTAGGACAGCTGACATTATTATGGTTTTCAGCACATCCTCTGACTTTGTCTGTTGAATGAAATAAACACAGAAGTCAATTTTAAAAAATTCCCCTGTAGATTTTTTATCGATTATTTTGATATTTTTAAAGAAAGACTATTTCGGGTACCTTGAATATCGATCAGGTTAGCATTGTACTACTGACAGTCACTGAAATCACCTTAAAAAATATGCATACATCATACATGATGTGGAAAAGCAACATTTCAGACAGAATTTAATATATTTTGTGAATAAGTTAAGTATGTGAAATGTGTTTCACTGACGTCACTACTAAAATATGCATAAACCATAATTGATATTTTGTATACTCATGTTTGCTGGATTTTTTCACAAGATGAATATGTCTATTCTATTTTGGTGTTCAATTACTCTATTCAGTACAGTTACTCTGAAATACAAACTGATTTAGCTACTTTGCCTCTTACCGATTTCGTCTTGTGTGCTTTTATGGATCTGAGAAATCATATTTCTTCTAAGCCTTCCAACCACTAGTAGTTTCACTATTTTTTTTTCCGTCAGCGTGCTTTTTCTGCGTTGGAGTAGCATAACCCGACATAAATGGCTTTTTTAAACAGGATTGAGACTGCCAGAAGCCTGAAAATCACTTCCAGGTCGGTTACAGATTATAGCAAACTATTATTGCCGTTGGTTTCTTGAACATGTGTTCGTAAGAGATTTAGGCTTATTGCATTCTTATACTTTTGTGGTATACCTGATAGTAAATACAACATTTTCAAAACTAAACTTTCTACCATGAGTTTCACCGTTACAAGTAGAATATAACAATGAAACAGTTAGACTTTGTGAAGACGCTGAAGACACTAAAGCAACAATTCAACCGTGTTTGGTGTGCGGTTCTCTCCGTGGAAATTCAAAATGCTGCTTACGGAAATAACTTGCATCGTCATCCGAATATGCAGTAGGGCGTGTTGACCACTTCACTTATATGGGGGGGGGGGTTCTCATCAGTGCTGATGGCCTGATGTATGACCAAATCTCATCAGCAATATATAAGGCTTCGCTAATTCGTGTCACTTATGGCGTAGGCAAGGTATCCATTCGCTAACCAAAATTAGGTTTACTGCACATCTGTTTGGTTTGTCCTACTTTATGGCTACAAAACAGGTCCAGTAAGAGTAGATGATATTTGCACGTTGCTAGTCCTCGAATATATGTCTCTACAAACCATTGCTAGTGTACCATGTGACAACTGAACATGCAATGCTGTTGTTAGTAAGGGGATCCTAGTTAAAGGTGACAGATCAGTCAGTGAAGTATTGAGATTTGTGTTGCATGTACCTAAACACCGGCTGTAGAATCCTTGCGTATTATTTATGGGCCAAGTACTTTTGTTGATAAGTCGGCATCATTGTCTTTATTGTGTCACCCGTTTGGAGCAAGTGGTGGTTTATTGACGATTCATCCTCCGTATAATATGGAGAGTAAATCTTGAATAGAATAGGATCAGCCCCAAGACGTATCATAAATTTTAGTGTGGTTAACCTGGATGGGGTTTTTACGACTTTTAGGTCATGCTACGATAGATAGAGGAATCAAGGACCTGATGGGTAGGTACAAGTACATAGTTTGCTTGATAAGTCATATCCATGTTGGAGAGTGTGTAGGCGTATTGCTGTAAGTCCTACTCTAGTGTGGATTAGGTTATGAAAATGAACCATGATTTGAGTCATTTAAAAAGCTTTGCATTTACATGAAGGGATTTGCGGGCCTGTGTAGAATCCAATTTGAAGGCCTCTATGTACACATTTGTAGCATGTTCTAAGGGATTCTTTCTGTTCTACATTTTGATTTTCTGTTTAATCACGTTTTGTGATGTTAATATTTGTATTTTGTTATAGTTTCTATATTTTTTACCTTCATTGAAGTTTACCACTGAACTGTATTATGTTGTTTAAATTGATACTTAATTATGGCATCAGCCACATCGGATTTAACACCCTGAGTGGTGAAGTTTGAATCTGCACTGTAAGGGTGTAATTTTGGACTTATACGCAAGAATTCTTCCAGAATTAAAAACATATTGTGTTAAATTGTGTTAAAGAACATCGTAATATTGTTTAGGTAAGGATTTATAAAATTTAATTCATAATAGAACCGTTTCTTACCCAGATAAAATGCTGTTTTGTTGTCTTGAATCTGAGAAAGGCGCATATCTAACTTGTTCTACTGTTCTTTCGAATTCAGTAATACTGAAAACCCCAAACACATGTATACATTTGTAATTTGTTCTTGATAATTCTTTCTGTTCCACATTTTAATAATCTGTTGATTACAATTTTTGTACATTGTTTCAGTTTCTAATTTTGGTACCCTTTTTTGAGTTCCTATATTTCTTCACGAACTACATTATATAGTTTAGGTTGATAATTTTTCATTACTTACTTAGGCGTGTTACCCTCAATGGAGCATAGGCCGCCCACTAGTTTTCTCCAACCAACTCTGTCCTGGGTTTCTCTCTCCATATCAAATTTCATCCTCTGGCGGTTGGTAATTCATCTGAACTGGAAGAGTGCAATTAGGATGGGAAATCATATCATTCCGTAGTGAACGAGAACACAGGTGAGGGCAACCGAATTGTATGTAACGAAAATTACAGAATTACTCAGTAAAATTGGAAAACCATATCGTAAATTGTTCATTTGCAAAATAACAGTTCTTCATATCGAACTAGACTGTTCCTGTTGCAAAACATCAATTCATTGTCACTATTCATGCGTTTCATACAAATTCCATTTTTTTCTAACTCTTCCTTTCTTGATCTTTCCCCCATCTCCCGCTGCCAGACAGTACGTTGACACTCACGTCATATACTACTTATAAGTAGCTCACACCACAATTTTACCAGAATCGGGAAAATTTTGTGTCATTCTTGAAGGAGTAACTGTTGTATGATTGTTTAGGTAATGATATATAATTGTACTTGTGTTTATTAATAGAACAATTACCTACCATGATCCCTTGCTTTCTGAATTTTAACCTGGGCAAGACGCTTGTATACACCCCCACAACAGTTATTTCTCAATCCACTTCTAAGTGGAGTTATTACCGACAGCTTCCTCAACCTATAATTCGCGATGTAGGAATAGGTTGGAACAAAACTAGCGGCTGTCACGTCAAAATACGGTAGAAATCCTTCAATTCAAAGACGACTAGACTAAGACATGTTGGTAGGTGTTAACTACTTGGTTTCGACCTGGATGATGATGTTATTCAATAGTTAAAAAACCCTGAATGACATGGCTGGAATCCGTTTGATATGGCGTAGGTGGATTCGTTTTTCAAATTCTATCAAATCTAAGCCTTCAGATTTCCTCAAAGCCTTTATGATTCTCTCACGTTTTTATTGCTTAAAATTCCATCTGTTCAACAATATTGTTGAACGCTGAAATTTTCGAATACCGCTAATACTTCTACTACCTTTTTGACTATTGCATGTGAAGTGACAAAGGATCCTATATTTTAATGTTATATAACAACGCTGACTGATATGCATTCGTACATGGTTATCTGTCGTTTTTAACAAACTAAATCGCTTCAAGATGACTGATGGTAGCCACTGATACATTCTTTGTTGTGCGATTTCACAGTTTCCAGGTAAGTGAGTGTGTCCAATAATAATAATCAGTACATGCAACCATGCACTGAAGAACATATCGGTAAAACTGGACCTAAGCTAAATTCATGACTAATTTGTGTTATTTGTAAGCGCTTTTTACCCTCAGACCTGCTTTTTTATGCGTTTTTCAGTTGTAAAATTGCAGCCTTTGCTTTTCCGATCCCCATCACTATATCACCTTGATTTCCAAAAACGCTGCCTAGACATGTTAATGTTTCAACGTCCTCCAGTTAATCAAAGAAGAAAGAGTAAGTGTGAAGTTGGGCAGCCTTATACAACAACTGTCTTCACCTTTAACAAGCCTGTCAGCTGTTCCCCATTCACGAGTTAGCTGTTCGATCCATCATGAGAGTTTAGAATGATGTTGACTAATTTCTCAGGCATACTATAGTGTTGAAATCATCTCCTTAACTCTGTCTTAACTATACTATCAAATGCTTTATGATAGTCAATGAAATCAATTTAGAGAGGTAAGTTCCATACAATCGATCGTCAGTTGAGGACCGAAATCCAGCCTTTCAGTCACAAAGGGCGGCGTTTACGAAGTACTTAAATGACTCAAACAAAATCCTGTTGAAAATTATGTCTACTGCTGAGACACATTAATGACACATTTGTCAAGTCGATATATTTTTAGAAGCACCTTACATGAGTGTTCTTTTTCCCGTGACACCTCTGAAATCGTGGATTGGGAAAATTAGCGACTGAGACCAGTCGGATAGGATTGTGTCCAGTTCCCAGATTCTACCTTAGATCTCAGTCAACCTAGCTGCTAAAACTGGACCACCATCCTTAAATATCTCAGAAGTCAGTCTATCAGGACCAGCAGCTCGTCCTCGCTTCAGATCTCCTAACGCTTTTTCAACTTCATAAAGACTAGGGGGGGGGCTTACTGCAACACATTTGAATTTATAAATTCTGTTTTCTTCCTTCGGATATCACTAGTTTATCAATTATTGTTTGTAAAAATACAATAAGGAATTGTATTTAGCGAAATTACAGAGTTACTCAGTAAAATTGGAAAACCATATCGCAAATTGTTAATTTGCAAAATAACAGTCCATTATATCGAACTGGACTGTTCCTGTTGCAAATCGTCAATCCATTGTCACTACTATTCATGCGTTTCATACAAATTCCATTATTTTCTAACTGTTCCTTTCTTGATATTCCCTCATCCTCTGCTCCCAGACATTACGTTGATACTCACGTCATATACTGCTTATAAGTAGCTCACACGACAATATGACTGAGAAAGATTACAAGAAAACGTAATCTAAATAACTGATCAGATACTCACAGACATTCCGCAATAATAGCATTTCTTCTAAATATGTTGAGACTGTGCATGTGAGAGTAAGGACATTTCCGAAATCAATATGACCTCTATTGGTTTCTCAATACAAAAAAAAACACGTGAATCCAGTGAACAATTGCATCATTCTTATCTGTCAGTTTAACAAGTGTTCTCTATGCATTCATTTCGGTGTCAATCAATATGCCTACACAAATGTTATGTTGACATACTTTTTTTGTTCGCTATGTCAATCTGAAATTCAAATAGTGTTTGAGTGACAAAGAAATATTATCTCATTTAGTTTAAATTCATTTACCTAAATTTGTCAAATTACCAGTTGTGTTTAAGCAGCACAGTAAATGCCGATTTGATCGACATATGTCAAGACTTACTCAAGATCACTAAGATAGTATAATGGAAATCGATATTCACTTTAGGTAGGTAGGTAGGTAGGTAGGTAGGTAGGTAGGAGTTATCATTAACAAATACACTGTGAAATATTAACAATTTGTCAAATTATACTTTGCGATAGCTACTTATACTACTTCAGTCTATTTTCAAAGCACTGTATGTTCCGTCGATTGAGTAGCTGTGAGGTTACACATGTTGAAATACTGATTTATTCCTCACAAAATTCATTGATGCGTTTAGTCATAGCTCAGTCCATGACCTTAACTGCAATTTTTTAGTCTCTTACCAACTGTTCATGTATTTAGTTGCCAATGAATAAGAATGATAGATGATTTTACTTATTCAACTACTGTTTGAAAATTATGAGGAATCTCATTTAATTCTGAACCACGTTTGACCTGTAGCTTGTTCTGCTAACCTCGATCTTGATTGGTTGTGGTTGACTTTTGACCTGTCGTTGTTTGCAACTTTCTTTTGATTGCACCCCCCCTTTTCATCTGTTTCTTGATCCTGTGTCACACATGATTTTTTTGATGTGTTGATAAATTGAGTCAATGTCGATGTGTTTGTTGATTGCTGATTGACCTGAGTGCCAAGCTTCTAAAAATTCTCTAGTATTCTCTGTCCTCCCCCTAGCAAGTATTTCCACATTGTTCCAATCAAATGTGTGTCCATAATTGTCGTTGTGTATTGATAAAAGCAAAGCGTCCAAAAGTTCTTCAATTTTAATTCTTTTGTCGTACATTGGATACCCCAAGACATTTTTACACCAAGGTATTTTGCGTGAAATTTTTGTTATTATTGGTCGAATAAGTTTGGATTAATTTCACATTTGCTTGGTCATCGATTTCGAACAAAAGCATACAATGGAAACTAGAAGCAAAAAGCTGAAGGAGCAGGACGAAATGGATGAAAAATTTTCTAAATCTGTTTTTGGTATGTCTGATGTTAATGATGATTATTTTGATGATATTAGTGTTAATAGTAAGTCTTCATCTCAGTTTAGTACTTCTAGATTGAAGTTAAATAAGGCATTAATTAAGAAGAAGAATTTAGAAAGGAGACTTGAGTTAGAAAGACAGCTTAAAATGTCAGATCTTCCAGAGGAGTTTGATATGGCCGAATTAGAATGTAAGGTCATAGAAAACGATAACCGACTGTCAATAGACAAAGCTGAGATAAATTCTAAGGTCGAAAGGTATTTGGATTGTGTTATTGCGAGTAATAAGGTAATTAACACCTCAAAATGCGATTGTATTGATGAATTAAAGAACACGTTACGTGCTACGGTTAATAATACAGTTTTGCCTAAGATCAATATGATGATGATGACAACCAAGCCCGTACCACCGTTGTATTTGCCAGTTTACAAGCATTATAGAGAGTAAACTGTCTGACAAGGGCCAGTTGTTGTCATATTTGTCATATTATTGTAAAGGAAAGGCCAGAATGGCTATTGAAGCTTGTATTTCCCTGCCCAGTCACTTGGGTTACGATAGAGCCAAACAAATTTTGTATGATCTATTTGGTAAACGAACATCTTGTTGCCCGTAATCTTATAACCGAATTACTTAGCAAGAATTCTGTTGAAGTATCCGCCGACGGCCTACGGCTAATCTGGAAATTAATGTGTCATGTTTACCTCTGAAATTAGAGAATAAATGGGCGGAAGCTGCTGATAGGATCATGATGACCGGCAGGGAGCCGATCTTTGAAGAATTAGTGGTGTTTGTAGAAGAAAGAGCCAGGATTGCGCAATCACGTTTCGGCAGATTGGTAGATTGTGACTCAAGGTTCCGTGAAAGTAATTATGAAGGCCAAGTTGACAGGAGATCACGCTTTAATGTGATGAAGCGGGAATCAAGCAACTCATTCAAGGCTTTAAGTTGCGAAATTTGTTTTGGTGATCACAATGAGAAAGACTGTATGAAGTTATCAAAAATGAATGTTACAGAGAGGAGGCAGGAAGTGAGAAAGCGTGGTCTATGTTACCTATGTTTAAGGAAGGGTCACATAGCCAAGTCGTGTAACTCGGACACAGGGTGTGACGTTGATAATTGTAAGATTCGGCATAATCCATTATTACATATTGATCCTACCAACAAACATGTAGTGAACTTTGCTAAGGATTGGAAATTCTCAAAAGTTTGTTTGGGTATCTTTCCGGTTAGACTATATGGCCCCAAATGATGTCTGGAAACATACGCTCTTCTAGATAATGGTTCAGATAACTCTATTGTATGCGAAGAGTTGGTTAATCGTTTAGGTCTCAAAGGTAAGGAGACTTCAATAAAGGTTACTACTGTGAATGGAACTTCTACTTGTGAATGTCTGGAAGTAAATTTAGAGGTATTTTCATTAGATGAGCGGGGTTCTATAAAGATCTACAAGGCCTATACGATCAAGAAACTTCCGATCGATTCGGCAGAACCTTTAACCGAACTCCAGCTGAGAAGGTGGAAACATTTAATGGACATAACTCTACCGAGGCTGCAAAGTAATCTAGTAGGAATATTGATTAGGTGTGACGCTCCAGATGCACATTGGGTCCTTGAACAACGCCTGGGAGACAATAGAGCATCCATTAGGTGTGCGTAATCATCTCGGTTGGATGATTTTAGTTCCCAAAGAAGCATCGAGGTCTTTATTTATTTAATCATGAGTTCGAAGATGCAGATATGTTTCGTAATGAATATTCTGTCGAAGATAAAAGAGCTCTAGAAACAGTTAATAGTTCCTTCAGACTGGAAGGTGGCCATTTCCAAATTGGTCTACCCTGGGAGCATGACAAGCCAAGGCTACCGAAAAATTTGGAACTAGCAGAACGTAGACTAGAGTGTTTAAGGAAGAGGTTTATGAAGGATTATAGTCTTCTGGAGAAATATCAACTTGTAATGATTAAACATTTAAGTAAAGGCTACATCATTGAAGCTAGTAAGGAGGAATTCGACCGTGATGCTGTTTGTTGGTATATTCCTCATCATCCTGTTATCAACCCCAAAAAGCCTGTAAAATTAGGAATTGATTTTGATTGTGCAGCTGTCTATCAAGGTTGTTCTCTTAACGATCGGCTTTTGAGAGGACCAATTACTGTAAATAGTTTAATTGATGTACTTCTACGATTCAGATTATGCAACGTAGCATTAGCCGCTGACATTGAGTAGATGTTCCTTCAAGTAAAGATCCCGAGACGAGATAGGGGAGCGTTTCGACTATTATGGTGGGAAGACAGTGATATAGGACGAAAGGCTAAGGAATACTGTTTGACAGTTCATCCGTTTTGAGCCGTGTCCTCTCCTTTTTGCGCTTATTTCGCTCTTAGGAAGATATGTTCGGAAAGGAGTTGAATAAAGATGTCCAGGAAGTTGTAGATAAGAGCTTTAATGTCAACGACTATTTAACTTCAATTGATAATTTTCAGGATGCAATCGAGCTCGCAAAAACCCTTGGTTTACTCCTCAGAAAAGGTGGGTTCAGACTTACTGTTTACAGGTTCTCGAATCAATTCATCCAGAAGAGAGAGCAGAAGCCGTAAAAGAGATTGACTTTGAGAGACTTCCTACGGAACGCACATTGGGATTATTTTGGAATACTATGGTTGATGCGTTTGAATTTAAAGTTCGCATACCGAAATGCCCTCTCACTAGGCGAGGTATATTGTCGAGTGTAGCTTCATTATACGACCCCTTGGGATTGTTAGCACCATACATACTTCCTATGAAACAGCTACTTCAGCGTTTGAGTAAACTGAGACTAGGATGGGACGAAGAGATTCAAAGTGAGGAAGGCAAACGCTGGTTAGAGATTCTAAGTGGATTTCAGAGGGTTGAGAACGTTAGTTTTCCACCCTGTGTATTATTCCCACAATCAGATCGCTCGCTCCTAGAACTTCATATTTTCTGTGACGACTCGGAAATTGGATTTGGGGCAGTGGCATTCATCCGTTCTTACATCGATGACACTGAAATATGTTCTCGTCTTAATACGGCTAAGGCAAGAGTTACCCCCTGAAAGATTCAAACTAAACGACGCTTGGAACTTACGGCAGCAGTGTTAGCAGCGCGTATGGGGTCCTATCTGCAGTCCAAGTTAGATATCAAGTTTGCAGAAGTTGTGTTTTGGACGGATTGCATGATTGTCTTACGCTATATTAGAAATGAGAAAAGCCAGTTTAAAACATTCATAGCAAACCGAGTCTCGACTATCCACAGTCTTACAAAGGTAGATCAATGTAGATTTGTACCTTCGAAGGAAAACATAGCAGACTTTGCATCCAGAGGAGCCATGTTCAACATTGATGATGTCAGGGTATGGAGGGAGGGACCACAATTTTTGGAGAAGTGAAAAGAATATTGGCCTGATGCGGATTTACAAGGTCCCGAACCCCATCTCTTAGAATTAAAGAAGGTAATGTCCACGCATGTAATAGTTAGAGAATCCACCGTTGATCTGCTAATTAATTATTATTCAGATTGGACTAGATTACTTAAGGCTGTTGCATGGTTGATCCGATTTAAGCGATATTTAATAATAATGTATTCTGGCAGAAATGATCTGTCTCTAAAGGTGGGTATGCTCAGAGTTGATGAGCTAGATTTAGCATGTTTAGATTTAATTCGATGTGTCCAAAGCATAGTATTTCGAAAAGAGATTGAAATGTTGTCGTCTGATACCATCAGCAAAGTGGAAATAACAAACTCACCCTTACGAACCTTAAATCCAATAATTATAGACGGATTATTGTGTGTCGGTGGCCGATATCAAATTAGTTCCTGGTCTGAGTCGATGAAGCATCCTATAATATTACCAATTACAGATTTGATTCTACGGTACTACTATGTTTTGGAGGGACATGTTGGAGCTACACAGGTAATGGCAACGGTGCGTAGGGGTAGTGTAGCCATGAGGAGAGTGATAAAGGATTGTGTTTATTGTAAAAAGAGGAATGCCTATCCAATTCAACAACTAATGGCACCACTACCTGCGATCAGGATAGAAGTTGGTGACTATCCGTTCTTATTAGTTGGAGTAGATTATTTTCGACCCCTTATGGTTAAACATGGTAGAAATACTGCGAAGCGGTATGGTTGTGTATTCACTTGTTTAAGGTTGAGAGCTGTGCATCTGGAGGTGGCATATAGTTCTATCACCGACTCATTTATCATGTCACTAATGAGATTTATCGGCAGAAGAGGTTATCCAAAGGAGATATATAGTGATAATGGATGAAATTTGGTGGGAGCTGAACATAAATTAGGAAAATGTCTTCAATATTGGGTACAGGAGCGTATACACTCTCATTTACCAAGAAAAGGCATTTCCATCCTTCAGCCGCTAGTCATTGAGTATGAGTGTGGGAGCGTATGATTCGCTCTGTTCGTAAGGTATTGGGTGCTCTTGTAAATGAACAAATTTTACAGATGAATGCCTTGAAACTTTTATGATAGAGGCGGATCGTATAATAAACAATCGACCTTTGGTTCCCGTTACAGACGACTCAAAGGATCTTGATGCAATAACACCAGCAAAACTATTACTATTGAGAGAGAATGTAGCACAATTTACTAACACTATCTAATGACAGGTATTCCAAGAGATGGAAGCAAGCAAGTTACTTGGCACAAGTATTTTGGAAACGTTGGTGTAAGGAATATGTTTCGCTGTTGCAAGCGGACACAGTTAGAGGGGAACATACGAGAAGGTGACTTAGTAATGATATGTTCTGACTTCTCTCAGAAAACAAGTGGCCCTTAGTTCTAGTACAGAGAGCGATACTAAGTAAGGACAGACTTTTGTGACCGGTAGAACTGAGGACGAGAAAGGGGATCCTAGTGAGAGATATACGTAAACTGTGTCTTCTTGAAGCGGCAGATGGTAGGTAGCTACTCGGATCCCTAGGCGTACTGGTGTAAGTCCTAGGGATCACGAGATTGTTGACATATTGCATGTTTGTTGTTGATTGCTTGTGATGCACATACTTGGATTATTGTTATCTATTTTCGTCGGTGAAAAGAACCAAGGTTCTTTTGGTCGGGAGTGTTACGGTAGAAATGAAGACATTTTGCTGATAAAAACCTATATATATATATAAATATCATTAATTTCACTGTGTTTTTTAGGTACGTTCGTTTTACTTCACTTATGAACTTGTTTGAATTATTATTTTCGGCCATGTCTTGGTTGTTCGTTCGCAAATTTTTGCTCCAAGAATCTATAAAATAGAAGGTAATTGTATTTATTATAATTATTGTTGTTAGAACGACATTGGTCGTCTATTTGTAATAAACAAACACATTTTGGTCGATTATTTGTGAATTGGCAATAAACTTTGGTACCTACTTTGGAGTTTCCTTTTGGTTTAATCCTTGGGATCGTGAATTGCAAATAGATCGACACACAGTGCTTCTAAGAATCAAGGAGCAAAAAATTGGACGTAACACTATGAGCAACAGTTATTGAATATAATACGCAGTAATCAAAAGAGTATCACGTAAATCATGCGTAATCCGCAGTCACTGAAGGGTTGATTAGTTTCAAAGTGAGCACACACAAAGTTTGCTTAACGGTAAATATCAAGAGCAAAAACGCAGTTTCAGCCCCGACACTCTTCTTTTCAAAAATAAACAACGCGATGTCTGGTTAATGAAAGTCTTATGAGTCATCTTGTAACTCTACGACAACTAATTCTGAATCGACGTTTGCTGAAGGTGCAAGCTTCATAAGTCTCATATCAGAATGCTGCTGTAGAAAAACCTCTCTGCCTCCAGAAATTGTTGGAACTGCCTCCTATGTCCTCTCACACTAAGACTTGGACCTTGTGAAAGCTAAAATACAAACGATATTGAGAATAAAATGTTTATTCACAAAATGTAAGATGATCGAATTCCTTAAACACTAAAATCGTTTCCTAACAAAAGCAGTGTCGAACAAATCAATCGGATACGATTTCAGTAATGTGATGGCAATTGTGTGCGTCGTAATTTGACGTAGTTACGGTCAGTGGTCGTTTCGTATCATCACTTTTTGTCTTAATATAGGACACGTCGAGGATGCAATTCACTCAATAGCTTTTGGAAATGTGTATTTTACATCACTAGCCGTACTCGAATGTGAAATATTATCATTGCAACTCTTCCTGCGAGCGTGCAGCTTGCCCTTCTGGTTCGCGGAAAGAAAGAAGCCACTGTAGTGCACGTTGGTCTGAGCAAAAACGGATATGCCTCCGAGCTGGTTATGAAGGAAGTACTGTGAGAATTTGACTAATGCTAGCATCTCTCGAAGTGTTGTGTAATACTGTACATCGTCGTTGACTGGCGGACGCGATTACTCTTTCCTGGCTATCCCGATCTAATTTTGAATAAACCGATCGCTAAAAAACTAGCATCCGTAAGGGATAAGAATTCACATCCGTCTGCTGAGGTCTCACTAGAAGACAACATAGGCTCGAAGGTTTGTAGTGCCTCTACATATATTTCAGTTATCTCACATCTAACTTGGTTAAGCTCTTTCGGTTACATATATTTCAGTTCTCTCACATCTAACTTGGTTAAGCCCTTTCGATTAATTTATTTAACTAAGCCATTTGTAAAACAATAACTTATATGTACCATTGCCTTTTATTATTGTGTGGTTTGTATGCGCTGGTATGATTGAACATTGTCTACACTTGCGCGCATATTCATACTATTCGCTTTAATGTTAATCTCTCAAATACCACGATGACTCAGACATTTTCCTGAGTATATATACGAACATTTTTATCTTATTAATTCATTCGCTCATTCGCATATTCGCTCGCTAGTGTGTCTGCACGGTCTGTCTGTGGTCTGCTATCCTTATTGTGGTGTGCTACAATAAACGTATACCATACTTGGAGTTCATCTTCTGATTTATTAACCGTCAGACGTCATTTGGATAAGACAATCCGAACGAGCTATTTTACGAAACGTAAGAACACGCAGTAAATAGGCACACTACAAAATGGTTATCACGACGTTCTCAGGATAATTCCGGATACTGACAAAAAATCGACGCTTTCAACAAAAGTGGTAACCTTTACGCTCGCAGGAATAATTTGCTGATATCGACGACGGACCAAAAACGATGACCACAAATCGAACGCGTCCGCAATATCACTGACAATAACTATTTCGATACGAATTACTATTGTGGAATAAATTAACATTTTGGATTATTATCATTATCATATCGTTATTGCATGACAATTATTTCATAAACATTATTTGACATATTTTGACAATATTAACAATTACGAATTGCGTCATTATACATAAAACTGTTTTACTGCTGCACTGTAGTAAGTCTGCTCCATGTTATAACCTTTTATTAATTGTTGTTAACATTATTATCGTCCATCTTATTTCATCCCCTTATTTTTGTTAATTTATTCGCGTACTATAAATTGTACCTTACCATGTCTTCAGTTAACGAAACAAGTCTGCCACAAGTGGCGTCCGTGAGGTCCTTTAATATTGCTATTTCTCAATTTAGTGTTGCCGACCCACAACTTTGGTTCATTAGACTTGAAAGTTACTTCTCAGTTAACCGTATTAGCTTACAACGCGACAAATTCGGCCATGCTTCCCAACGAAGTAGCTGACGCTGTACGCGACGTTCTTGCCAAACCAGACACAGAAGCTCCATAGGACGTCTTGAAAGCGGCTGTCTCGCTAAGCGACCAACTCTGAACATGTTCAGGTGTCAAGCGGCAATGGCAGGTCTCTTTTCATTATCTGTACCCACTTCATCTTCATTGATACGATGTCCTAATAAAATCACTTCTTTATGCAGCAGACGGTATTTGGTTGGTTTTACCTTTAGATTATGTTGTCTATGACGCTGTAAAACAGCCTTCAGGTGAGCATTCTGTTGTTTGAGTGTGCAACCTTAAACAATAATGTCATCAGGGTAATCAAACATTAGGGGATATATATTGTCATAATAAACGCATCAGTCTTTGCAGGGTAGCCGGAGCGTTTGTTAAACCAAAAGTCATCACCTGGAATTCGTTTGAACTTTTTAGTATTATGAGGGCAGTTTTCTTCCTATCCTGCGGTCGAACTTTCACTTGCCGTGCCCCGATACTAGATCCCAGAAGGAAACCAACAAGGAAGTTTTGAGGCACCTAGTGTAGCATCAGTTGGCGGAAGTGGAAATGCCAGAGGAGAATAAGGTCTCATGTTTCGAGTTTCGCTTCTGCCGTATCGATCAACTTGGAAACTATGTGTTTGACCATGAAATTCACGTCCAGTTTCATGTCACAATATAATTAAGGGCGAACTAAGAACTCATGAATAACTGAATACATCTCTGTCGTAACGTACAATACTTGATTACAACACACTTTGAGTAATTCTTCACTAGCGCAGCATCATTTATTGCTTGACTTTATAGTTCAGTCTTTTCAGGAACCCTTCTCCGACGGAGGATACGGAAGCTTCAGTGTGTAACATCTTTTAATCATCACACATTGTACTGTACATTTGAGGGTGATGTGCTGTTATGATTGCCATGACTGGTAGATAAATAGAATACGCGCGGCTCATTACCTATTACACATATACTTGTGTTTTCAGTTTAACGTACAGCGAACCTACATTCGAAACTTCACTTGTCACTTTCATCTGTCAAGTAATTATCGCATTGTTTTCTACGACTACGAAACTGCTCTGTAATTTGTTCTTTTTTTGATGCCAGTTGACCCCAATAGAGCATAGGCCGCTCACCAGTTTTCTCCAACCAACTCTGTCCCGGGTTTCCCTCTCCAGTTCTGTCCACTGTTTGTTCATTCCTCTCATATCTTTCTCTATTTCTCGGCGTAATGTATTCTTTGGCCTTCCTCTTTTCCTTTTGCCTTGAGGGTTCCATGTGAAGGCTTGTCTCGTGACGCAGCTAGGTGCTTTTCGTAGTGTGTGTCCTATCCACTTCCACCGCTTCTACCTGATTTCCTCCTCCACTGGAATCTGGTTTGTTTTCTCTCACAGTTCGTTGTTGCTGATGGTGTCTGGCCAAACATACGAAGTATTTTGCGTGGACAACTGTTAATAAACACTTGTATTTTATTGATGATTGCTTTGGTAGTTCTCCATGTTTCCGCTCCATACAGTAGAACTGTCTTGACATTTGTATTGAAAATCCTGATTTTGGTTTTAGTTGACAGTAGTTTGGAGTTCCAGATATTTTTCAACTGTAGAAATGCAGCCCTCGCTTTGCCAATCCGCGTCCTCACATCTGCGTCCGATCCACCTTTCTCGTCGATGATGCTGCCAAGATATGTAAAGGTGTTAACCTCCTCCAAGGTATCTCCATCAAGAGTGATTCGGTTGGTGCATGTTGTGTTGCATCGTAGAACTTTGCTTTTTCCTTTATGTATGTTGAGACCTACTGCTGCAGAGGCTGCTGCTACACTGGTCGTCTTCTCTTGCATTTGTTGTTGCGTGGGCGATAGCAGAGCCAGGTCATCTGCGAAGTCCAGATCGTCCAGCTGCGTCCTAACTGTCCAGTTGATACCGTGCTTCCCTCCAGATGTTGACGTCTTCATAATCCAGTCGATCACCAAGAGAAAGAGAAACGGTGAGAGTAAGCAACCCGGCCTCACAACGGTCTTCACCTCGAAAGAGTCAGTTAGCTGACCTCCGTGGAAGATTTTGCAGTTGAATCCATCATAAGAATTCCGTATGATGTTGACTATTTTCTCAGGCACACCGTAGAGTCGGAAAAGCCTCCACAGTGTTTTCCTATCCACGCTATCGAATGCTTTCTCGTAGTCGATGAAGCTGATGTAGAGTGGTGAGTTCCATTCAATTGATTGTTCCACAATGATTCGTAGTGTAGCAATTCGGTCAGTACAAGATCGATCCTTACGAAATCCGGCCTGTTGATCTCGAAGTTGGGCGTCTACGAAGTCCTTCATTCTGTTTAACAATACCCTGTTGAAGACTTTGCCTGCTATTGAAAGAAGAGTGATGCCTCTATAGTTCTCACACTTGCTGAGATCGCCTTTCTTTGGTATTTTGATGAGGTATCCTTCTTTCCAATCTGATGGTACTTGTTCCTCATCCCAAATCGTCTTGAAGGGGATGTGAAATATTTTCGCATTTGCTTCTATATCTGCTTTCATTGCCTCTGCTGGAATGTTGTCTGGTCTTGCTGCTTTGCCGCTCTTGATTTGTCTGATGGCCATACTGATCTCCTCAATCGTAGGTGCGCCAATATTAATTGGGAGGTCCTTGGATGCTGCTTTGATGTTTGGTGTGTTCAGTGGAGCTGGTCGATTCAATAGTTCCTTAAAGTGCTCCACCCACTTATTTCGCTGTTGTTCAGTGTTGCTGATTATTTTCCCATCCTTGCTTTTCACTGGTCGTTCTGGTTTACGATAGTCCCCGGCGAGCTTCTTTGTTGTTTCGTACAATTGTCTCATGTTTCCTTCTGTTGCAGCCTTTTCCGCCGTCATTGCTAGATCTTCCACATATTTTGATTTGTCAGCTCTGATGCTCTTCTTCACTTCCCTGTTTGCTTCTGTATACTCGGCTTGAGCCCTAACTTTCTCTGCTCTTGTTCGGCTGACATTCACTGCTGCCTTCTTGTTCCTCCTTTCTTCAATTTTTGCGCGAGTATCAACAGAGTTCCATTCCTTGTGATGGTACTTCTTGCGACCAAGGACCTACTGACAAATGGTGATCTGAAGTTATATCAGCTCCTCTCTTGGTTCTCACATCCTCCATGGTCCTTCTGAACGTTTTGTTGATACAGATATGATCAATCTGGTTTTGAGTAGTGTGATCCGGTGAAATCCATGTAGCTTTGTGTATGCGTTTGTGCGGGAATATTGTGCCACCGATGACCAGTTTGTTGAAGGCACATAGGTTTGCAAATATATCACCATTTTCGTTTCTTTCTCCCAGTCCATGTCGTCCCGTGATGTCTTCATATCCAGTGTTGTCCATTCCAACCTTGGCATTCAAGTCTCCCATAAGAATCGTCAAATCCTTTGGTGGACATTTCTCGACGATTGACTGCAGCCTTTCGTAGAATTGATCTTTAACGTCGTCATTGTAGTCATTGGTAGGTGCATAACATTGGATGACGTTCATCGTAATTTCCGCTTTCTTTGTTTTGAAGGATGCTTTTTTGATTCTGGGTCCATGAGATTCCCATCCTATCAGTGCCTTTTGTGCATGTTTGGACAGCATCAGTGCAACTCCTTGTGTATGTGAAGCGTTGTCCTCTTCATGACCAGAGTATAACAGCAGTTCCCCTGAAGCTAGTCTCAGTTGTCCTACCTGTGTCCAATGCGTTTCACTGATGCCGAGCACCTCAAGGTTGTATCTTTTTATTTCTGCCGCAACTTGAAATAGTCTTCCAGTCTCCCACAATGTACGAACGTTCCATGTACCTAAAAAAATGGTTGCTTTGGTTGTCAGAAGAGGCATCAGCCCCGTGACTTTCGAGGGAACTCGGCTTTCATCACGAGACGTCATAATTCTTGTTCCACTTCCCAGGGCAGAGTTAAAATGGTTTGAATTATTTTTTCTGGTAAGCGTTTTTTTGGCAAGTGTGATTTCGACGGCATGGGGTCGTCAACCTCATGTCCAACCCACCTCCTTCATACGGGCTTTGGACTGGCAGTAGCCACGAAGGTTCTACTGGCGGAGTTACGAAACTGCTCTGATGGATCTATTATTCGAACATATGCATTTCACTGTGACTGTATGATAAAGTGAATACAGTAACGGGAATAGATTCCAAAGCACTATTTTTGAAGGTTGTAAAGACCTCATCAGTGAAACTGTTATTTAAATTAATACTTTAATAAAACCTTTGAACCTACACGTTACATCCAATATTATCCCTGATAACTGATATGATTTAGATACAGAATTTTATACATCATTGTAAATCATGTTCAAATAATAGTTACAATCATGAAGATCGTATTCCTCGTAGATAGCGAAAGTAATTTTTAAATGAGTATTAGGATGAGACCCGGTATTAGCGCAGTAACTTTGAAATTTAAAAACTGCACGACAAAATAAATAGAGGTGTATTTAGAGCACCATTTTTTCACATGCATTTATTGAGAAATGCCAAAAATTCAGATGAGCAACTGTTTCGACTGGCCTTGTTCTAAATATTGCCATCGTAGTGGCAAATGACTTTCATGAAATATCGTAAAATGTGACGAAAAAAACTGCTCGTATTGGTAGGCCTGTGCTTGAATTTTTACTGGGGTCATTGTAATTTGCTATTATCATTACACCAGAATCCTATGTTCCAATTGGTAAAATATTTATATATTTGATAGAACCATTATTAGCATGTTTATTTGAATTCGGCATTAAAGTCCGTAGAAAAGAATGATTTGTTAATACACGGAATGCGCCTACATATAAATGTGTTTCTCCAAATATATTTATTCCTCGTCACATGCAATTAAACAAATAATGAACTTCGTCAAAATATCCGATTACAGCTTCAATCACTGACGGTAATAGAATTTTCAATTTGTCAGTAAGTGATCCACATTCTTGTTTCACAAAAATTAGCGAAATTATAATATGAGAACAATGTAAGTACTGTCTTCAATTGTGACGTCACATCAAATAAAACTCATGCTAGTTGACCCGTTCTTTACATAATATAATAAGTCAATATGTTTGCGCACTCCGCCAGTAGAACCTTAGGGGCTACTGCCGGTCCCCGGGCCACGAATCCGCAGTATTTAGCGTAGACAGCTGTTCGGAAATACTTGTTACTTCTGGATGATGGCTTTTGTAGTATCTCAGTTTCCGCTACACGGAGTATAACTGTCTAGACACTTATATTGAAAATCCTGTTTGGCAGGTTTTAGAGTTCCAGATATTTTTCAGCTGCAGAAATGCGCGCCATCACATCTGTATCGGATCCACCTCTGTTGTCGATGATGCTGCACAGATATGTAGGGTTGTTAACGTCTCCCATGGTATCGCCACCAAGAGTGATTTGTTTGTTGCATATTGTGTTGCATCCGAGATTTTTTTTCATTCACTCTCATTTAAGCGACAATCAAATTATGACCTTCTGATCTTTTTTTGATACAGTTATGGTCGATTTTGTTCTGAATAATGTGATCCGATGAAATTCGTTTGGCTTTCTAAACGCGCTTGTGCCGGAATATAGTGCCACCAACGACCAGTTTGTTGAACGCTCGTAGGTTTGCAAATCTCTCACTATTATCGTTACTTTCCGCTATTCGAATCCTTTCCATGGTTTATTCATTCCCAGTTTTGACCATGTAGACTTTTCTTTAAGGTCTTTGATAAGAATGGTCAAATCTTCTGTCGGCGACTGATTGCAGCCTTTCGTGGAACTGATCTTGTCTAAGAGCAACAGTTATTGATTATAATAGGCAGTTTATAACTCGCTTTTAAACCAAAAAAACAAAAAACTTACTGTATCATGTGTAATCCGCAGTCACTGAAAGGTTGATTAGTTTCAAGGTGAGCACTCACAAAGGTAGCTCAACAGGGATAAAACGCAGTGTAAGCCACGGCAATCTTCATTTTAAAAATTAACAACTCGAAGTTACACAGAAAACGAGTGACTAGTTCATCAAAGTCTTACGAGTCAAGCAGTAAGTTCAGAGCACGCAAAGCTGATCCTCCATCTTTCTAAGTATTTGTATTAGGTCGTGTTGCAATCAAAAGAAAGCAGAACATGTTAGCAACATCAAACATAGTGATTTTGTATCCATTACACAAACCTTTCTCCCAGATCTCGGGAAGAATGTGCTGTTACCTCATTATCCGGTACCTCATAAAAACTAGTAGTAGGTGGTGGATCCGTGAGGTGTGAATCAGCAGGATTTGTTGTCCCATCTGTTTTTATTTCGTCTTAGTGCAACGTTGTTATTACCACGTCCGTAGGTCGGTACGAATAACCTAACACGAACGTTGAGGGGATCGGATGACAACGATTTCATGGTTACGGTGTCAATTCGGGTGAAATGAAGTGTTGAAATTTCTGCAGAAGTAAATTACATCTTCGTGATTAGGTGGCCTTCAAATGCGCTGGCGCACAGCACATTCAGTTCATTAATCATCTGCTTGACTGAGTTATCTCCACAATAAACTGGGTCTTTACTTGACAAAATATCAGCATGGCTGGTCTGTAGTTAGTAATTAGGAAAGGCGCGTCACCACAACGAGTAGCAACGGATGAGTCTCTTAACTCACACATGGACAGCTTATTGTTCACGTGTATTTGTCTTTGATAAAACGTCTGTAAATCCGCATCCGCCGCTTGCAGAGAGCATCAGTCGAACTCTCTGTCCGTATTAAGAAATCGCACCAATGGTATCTGCGGACGGAGGCAGGCGAGAGAGCATTGGTATGTCTATTTAACAAGCGTTACTCGCATGTGAAGTCAAATTATTGCAACTCTTTCTGCCAGCGAGTCGTAGGTGGAGTAAGAATTTTTTTGATGCTACAATCTCTCAAAGTTTTGTAAATTACCGTTGTTTGTCCTCGACTGACGGACGCGATGACTCTCTCCTGGCTATCCCGACCTACTTGTGAATACTCTGCTCCGATCGCTATAGATCTAGCATCCGTGCAAACGTGCAGTTGAAGATTCAAAGTCACGGAAAATCGTCTGTAATAGAAGGCTAGGCTCAGGAAACTACGAACATGTTCAGGTGTTTTTGATACTGGTCAAGCGGCAATGGCAAGCGTCTTTTCACTTTCTGCACTCACTTCATCCGCAGTGATAATATGTCCTAATAAATGTTCTTCCTTCTGCAGCAGACGGCATTTGGATAGTTTTCCTTTAAGATTACGTTATCTTGGACGCTGTAGAACAGCTTTCAGGTAAGCAATTTGTTGTTCGGGTGTGCAACTTTATACAATAATGTCATCAGCGTAATCAAACATTTGTAGGGCGATATATATTATCATAATATCCTGCGGTCGATTTTTCACTTGTCATGCCCGAATAATAGATCCTTAGAAGGGAAACAACAAGCGACTTTTAAAGCGACTGGTGTGGCATCAGTGTGCGTAAGTGGAAAAGGATCGCGTTTAATTATGGCAATAAGGCATCGTCATTCTACAAAGAATTTGAGTGAGGAATCTTTTTCTCCACAAGAACAATAAGTGACGCTCACTGGGATGATGGAATGAAAATCTTTTTATCACACACATGCTCTATCATTGGATCCAGTTACAGTCGGTAGTGCTCTGCGAGGCAGCGGCCGGAAAAGAATAAGTTCACTTGTAAAAATGAGGAAATGTACATTATTCGTAAGATTTCCAGAAATACTTTCCTCGAACATAGAAATAACCTGCTGGAGAGCAGCAATCTGTACACAACGATGATATTCTTTTTTTCATCCGGTTCCATTTCACCGCAAGTACCAGCTCTGAAATGTCAACGTAGGCTGCAAGCCTATTCGCCACTTCAAACTGATGTAGGTCTACAGTAGCCACACAGATTTTTGCTTCTGCCCTATCCATCAACTTAGAAACTATGTGTTTTACCATAAAATCCACGCCCAGTATCATGTCTTAAGTTAATGTAGGGCAAAAGGAGAACTCACGATGATCTGAGTATTTCTCTATCATTAGGTCTAAAACTGGATTATAACACACTCTGAGTGGGTGTTCACTAACTCAGCATCGTTTCTGCGGCACTTTGTAGTTCACTCTCTTTAAGATTTCTTCTTTGATGAGGTATACGAAAGCTTCAGTGTGTCACATCGTTTCAATCACCACACCTTGTGACCTACCTTTGAGGGTGATGAGCTGTTATGATAACCATGACCGGAAGATAAATAGAAGAAGCTTTTCTCAATACCAATGCTAGATATACTTGTGTATTTATTATAACATAGAGCGAATATTCATTCTACACTTCACTTGTCATCTTCATCTGTCAAATATCTATCTATGAAATAGAAAAAAATGTATGACAAAATAAATGGAATCATCCATGGAAAAGAATGATTTGTAAATACGCAGAATACACCTACATGTCGTGTGTGTGTTCCTCCACATGTATTTATTCCACGTTTGCTCTGTGAGTGAATCAACATTTCCAAATTTTATT
The DNA here is from genome assembly GCA_944470395.2 of Schistosoma turkestanicum. Taxonomy (NCBI): domain Eukaryota; kingdom Metazoa; phylum Platyhelminthes; class Trematoda; order Strigeidida; family Schistosomatidae; genus Schistosoma; species Schistosoma turkestanicum. Next base: position 29,085,314 of record OX103976.1, read on the forward strand.
ATTCCGTCACATGCAATTACAGGAATTAACTCCTTCTACCTGACTATTTTTTTCGAAAATTTTAGCAGGAAATTTGACAAAGATACTTGAAAAACACCGAAAACTGTAGTGTGGTTGCGAATGTCATCGATAAACGTATCTGTGACAGTATTGGAAATAAATACTTGACAAAAATTTTTGACGAAAATGGTGAGCAAACTACTCATTTAAACAAGCGTATGTCAATATAAGATAAAATGTCAATAATGCATTGTAAATTTACAACAGCCTGATTATTATATTATGAAAATCAATATTGTTGCTGACAATTTGGTTATTCTGAATTTTCGCTATTATTACGACTATTTGTCCATTCGTTATCCTAATACTGAATTTTCTTCATTATCCTACATAAATGCAGGTGTACAGTTTTAATAAACAGAAGTCTTTGTAAACATGGATTTGTTCTATCCAGAAACGTATGTGCTGAGCCACTGGTCACCCGGTTCTCTTTATTCCTCTTTATTCAGCACTTTTTTCGAATATCTATGTATTAGACTAGATATTTTTCGAAGACTTGGTTGTTCTAACGAAATGCCTGTTGATTTACCAATCAGTTCTTTGAATATAAACCTCATTATTTCTTGTTATATGCAGGTCTGGCTCTGCATTGCATTGTTTCACAGTCATTAAGAAGCTCGTCATGACGCAGCCGCCGTGACTCGCGCTAAATATCCGTGTTGTATACTGTAAACCATCAAAATGAAGCCAACGTGTCTAACGACAAATTACAGTCACCGTACACCGTTTGAATCGAAATGTGTTGTACAACTTAGGATTTTGATCTTATCTGTAAATTGGCATGCCTTTTGAAACATGTTCGTTATCTGAAAATAAATTATTCTAATCATACTAATAATTATTATATCTTATGAATCGAAAATGATTCATGTTTTTCTATAGCGCTGAATAAATGAAAAAGAAATTTTCAATCATTAGATATCAACGGGGTCAAATTATATCAGTGAAACACGTTGTTATTCTTGCTGACGACTTAAGTTTTCTCATATCAATTTATATTCTGCATAGAACTTGATCATTTATCATCTTTATAATTATTATATTCTTAAGAAAATAAACTGAGTTTCTTCCATTCAACGATTTGATCATGACAAAATGAGATTGTACGCATATAAAATCACATAATTATTGCGCTGAACAAGCATGTATAGAAAGTGAGGTCTGTTAAGTTGATGAAAGCAAATCTACTATTAGTGAATGTTTGACAGCTGATTATTCTCGCCTTCTAATTTCAACCACTAGAGGGAAATTTTCGATCACCGTTAAAAGAAACTTGAAATCTCTACATGACGCACACTTTGTTTCCAGTAGATAATAGATGGACTTGAACACAATGATGTCTATAACCGTGGATTATGCTAGTATTTTCAAACGTTTTTGGTTATGAGTTATCTGATTTGTTTCATTTTAATCCAACTTTCATTATTGCGATTCTGTTTTCAATTATCAGCCTAGTGTGTACCGTGAAGTACGGATTTTCCCATGGCCACGGGCGTACCAACTTACCACGTTTCTTCAGCTTTACTTCAGTGATCTACGTGATATTTGCTCTGTAATCGTACTGACGTTTCTTCCATCTTTCTTCAACTGCTGGAATCTGATTCGTTCTTTTATTCACCAAGTTGGCACCCACAGTTTCAGGTTGACTGATGTTCAATAATGTGACAAGACAGCTTTTGATTAACATATGTTCTAAACATCATTAATTATTCCATGATCTTATAGTAAGTCCTCAGTTAAGTTGCTGTCTGTAATTGCGTTGACTTTAAGATGCTCATCAATTTTAGAAATGACTAACCAATTTTGCAACTGCCTTACTATCTGTGTCAGTCTCACAATATACATCCATGATTGTGATAAGATACTCAAAGGTTGCTTCATTCTCCAAAGCTTTTCGTTCTCTTTTTATTTTGTTTGTTATTCGCTGTGAATCACCGGTAGATCCGACTGTTTCTTTTGAGTATTGTGAAAGCTTTGACTGCAGAGTCAGATGCTTAACAGTAGTTGTGCGAATAAGTATCAATCACGAGTACGGTGATTACAAACATTATATTTGTCCAATTTACCATAGCGTGAGTTAAGATAAGAACATTTTTAGTTCAGAAATGAAAAATATTCAACACAGTTGTCAACATCACTTACTGAATGTCACAGTAGGGTGCGAAAAAAGAATGAATGTAATTTTTTCATCATTGTTCGACAGAATCAGCAACGCATAGGTATTCCTGAATTTATGTTAAATTATGAGTGACTTACACTAGTCTGAAAAAACAATCGTGACAGCTTGTTCTTTGTGGGGAATTCATTTTAGTTTCGAGAGAGTTACACTGAGTACCTCCGCAGGTAAACCATTATGTTGAAGGAGACTGCATAGCATCACTGTTTCCACACAGTGAAACGCATTCACCTTGTCTTAGGATTTGATATTTAATCGTGCGTTCTTTTCAATATTTGAGTTGACTTCATATGTTCACACGATTCATGGAATCCAGTTTTAAAATGGGAAAATTGAATGTCCTTTAAGTAGAAGCAGCCACACGCTGTTGAAGACTATATCCGTATCGAAACATTAGTGAGGGGTTCTGTAGCTATCACTCACGCTAAGACGATCACAATAATTTTTGATTTTCTATTTTTTAGCTAACAATTTCAAAGAATAAAACAATTTATCTTTTATTGTTCCGTTCATCTACTCATGTAGTCGGCCGAACACCTTGCATCTTTGTAAGGTTTATTAGGCACAGAATTTTCGTAAATTGTTCAGTGCTCGAAAAATGTTTTAATTTTGTTCAGTGAACACTAAAACATCAAAAACCATTTTTTTCATAACTTGTTACCGACATCAATAATAAACATATTGTTTTTAATTTACCATAACTGTTAACGTTTAAAAAAAGTGGACTAAGAGATCATAGACAAAGTCCCTTTGTTGATGTTCATAATAAAGCCTTTTCAATAAACAAATTACAATTTTTGTAAAATTGTTTCTCATTTAATACAAAATGTGGATGTTTACTGGAAACCATACACGTAAACATATAATTACCTGTACTTTGTTAAGTCACATCTCGAAAAGTAATTAATAACTATAAACTGCTGTAGAATTTCAAAGTGAACAGACTCATTTATTACAAATTTCTGTCAACAGCAAATAATACAAACATGAGTGCCCGGTTTCAGTGCACTGTTTCGTGTGTCGAAATTGTATGTCTACTTGTGACGGAAAATTATAAATATTCTAAGGAAGAACTAACTAAATGCTCAGATTAAAGAAATTAGCTCGTTATATTCTCGTAAACAGATCAACAACTAGGCATGTTGAAATATATATATATGTATTTTCTATTTAGGTCTTTAGAAAGCGATGAAAAGGCTAAACCAAAGTAGAATAGCGATCCTTCCTATATTGACTTCTGAACTATTTGAAAACAGGTGTCCATTTTCACCAAAGAAATTGACTGAAATCTTAGGTAGCCTTTAGAAACTGCGTGTGTTAGCCTCCAGTCACGGGGGAATAAGTCCAAATATATATTTACTAAAACATTGACTTCCATGATCGTCCGACACTTAACTTAAGCTCATGAAAGGCACAATGGAAAAACCAAGCTGGTTTTCGACCTAAGCGTGTATTTATAGAACAAACATCACACCACGTCAAGTATTGGAACAAAGGCAAACATTCAGACGCTCAACATAAGTAGTATTTCTTGACATGATGACGGGATTCTCTCTGCTGATCCCAACGTTCTGCGGCATTGTCTGTCATCAGTATGTGTAAAAAAAAGTAGGACATCCACCTGATAAAATTTCTCTACTCGAAGACTTACGGTGAACTGTCATTGTCATTCTTTACTTCATGCGGTGTTTTTCGTGGACGCTAACTAACTTCATCCTTGTTAAGCTTGTCCTAGACATGCTACTAGATAAAACCTTTCAGATTTAAAACTTCTGCAATAAGACAAGCTTTCTGACTTATTCTATGCTCATGAAATAATCCCATTCGGTGAAGACGCTGACGGAAGCCAAAGTCTTCTGACTACCCAAAGTGGCAGTACAAGAATGTTCAAGATGTGGTTTTCACACACAAAATGCGAATCGTTGTTTTAAAATCGTGTTATTTCGCGTCTTGAACTAGTAGCAGGAAGTTAGACACACGTGAATTTTGACCGCTACACTTAGCTTCAGGGTCGCATCAGTTTCGATGACCTGGTGAATAAAATAAATCTCGAATTGTCTTTGCAAAGTTGCATTAATATTGGCGAAGGCGAGATATCCGCTTGCTGACAGCAGCACTAGTGTACAGCGCAGCAGTTTATTCCGCTTTAATTTACACACGCAAAAAATGTCTGGTAAAAGTAAAGGAGGACGTAAGATTATTAGTACTCAATCATAGACGTATATTCTTATATTCGTATATTCTTATTCAGCCGTATAGGCAATGCTGTAGTTATGAACCGAAAACTCATTAGAAAGGGTAGATCAATTGATGTAGTATTGAAACGTTATCAGTTTAGGGTGATAATGACGTGTGCTAGAATCTCTCGTGATTTCAATAAAAAACAACAATCTTCAAAGTACAAAACTGACAGTTACCATGTGTATACTGTAAGGTAGCTTCGTGAGCTTATTTTCTGGATTCTGTTGAAACATCATCATCACCACTCATATCCTTCAAAATAATAAGATAACGGTTATGTAAATTTGCGATATGATTGAAGTCGTACATTGACATCAATATTTGCTACCTCTATGTTCTAAGGGTTGAGGGTTCACGCACAAACAACGGGATTACATTTCTAATTCCGATTTCCTTGACTGTAAAATTGATGAAAATGATTATCTGGAGACAGTACAGCCCGAATAAGCGATTTTAATACTCTGTCACTAGTAAAGAAAGAACAGCCTAATCAGCAGGAAACTTGAAAAAACTTTTTACACCTAGTAATTAATGTTGCCTACAATCAGAGTATTCAAAATTGTCACATATGTTTTAATATAAAACAGTGAAGTGCGTAAGAGAGAGTTAATCGACTAAAACAGAGGTCACAGATGAGCTGCCGTCCAGGTGTTTTCCGCTGTCACGCACACGTAAATAGAACCAAAACGACTCTTTTTTATCGATATCCTGTCAAGGTTCCGTAACCGAAAATGTTATTTTAATGGTTGAAATCTCGCGACATTAGATGGACATCAGTTGCCATACATTGCAAAGCATTTCGTAAAGTCTGACGAGTGAAATCAATTTGTGATCTCGAAAGGTCGTGCTAAGAATCAGGAAGTTGTGATGAGTAGTGTGTCAGTTCGACCCACCGTGGGTCGCATATTCAGCAAAGCGGAATCCTCATGAATAACATGAGAAGCAGATGACTCAAAGCTTAAATTTTTCAATTCCGCTGTTAGCATAACTGCGAATAATTTTTCAAGTGGTGAAGGATTCAGGTCAACCAGATAACAACAGAGTGTTAAGGCGAATAACTAAATTTTCACTATATCCCGTATGATTCTTTTCAAAGAATATTTAAGTAAAATTTAGACAGACATCCATCACACCAAAATTTGTGTGAAATAATATTGATAAAATAATACTGATACGCAGACACTTAAACATTCAAATTTATTGGGACATTTTATGAACACAGAAGAATGAGTCATAGAAGATCATGATTCCAATGTGTAATTGATCTGTGTTGGAGAAATTGTTGACATAAAATTTTGATATTAACAACATTATCTATAACGCGGAGATATCAAAGTCATATACAATATAGAGTACTCATCTCATTTGCCTTATTTCACAAAGTCACTGAAATCACCTGTAATGATCAGATTGATAATGTCCAGTAAAACTAAAAAAGTTGCATATGTCACTTACAAGTAATAAATCTAAAGATAGTTGGACATGAATTGTATATTGTCTAGTAAATTCACATCACCAAAAAAACTCACTTATTTGTGGATTATTTGTTTGATCATTGATCAGCGGTCAAATATTTTTCGACAATGGGATCAGACTCATCAACATAGAGTTCGGTAACAAAAAATCCAACAAAAAGGAAATCTTCATTATTCATCACTGAAAATTCAAGCCATCATTTTATCGGAACTAACGACGCTTCAATTTTCAATCTCCAGTGGATATAACTGGGTAACGCATTGCTTAAATCGTCCAAATGCTTCAAAATTGAAGTGTCTGTCTGTAGTAAACTTTTGACAATTTACAATGCACAGAAACTGTTAAATATGAGGAAATTCGAATGTTCTTGAGTTACTCACAGTAAAAATGCACAACATCAACAAATCGACGATACAACTGTGAATACAGTCAAAATGTTTTTCCATTACAAATCAATATGTTAATACTTGATTTATAATAAATAATTAACCATTATACATCCGCACTTATACCGGTAGCTGTGACTACGACAATAATGAAGTGTGTCAAGTCAAATTCGGAAAAATTAGATGTTCATCATGTGAACGATATTCAGATGCACTTCTTGTTCATAAGAGCTAGTAATACAATTAGCTTGGTGACTCTTATCTATTTCGTAAGAAATTTGCATGAAGAATACCTTTAAAGTGATGTGTATACATTTATTGATAGAGTAAAGTTCGTCACTAGGTCCGCTGAAAGCTATCACCTGTTAAACTTAGTCCGTAAACGCAAATGAGACAATTTCCAGCCTCCAGGTAGGCTATCGTGAACTCAAACTGCAAAACAGGAGTTGTGATAAGCGTAGAAAGTATATTCTAATACAAACAGCAAGCACACAACTTCCGTTTACTTTTACACCATAGAAACGTCCCTGGTACAGTCACAAAATAGCGCACTAAAATACACAGCAGCCAATCACATCCATGTAATTGCCTGGTGTCAAATGAAACATCAAGTTCAACTGATCAGCTTCCGCTCTCAAACGGGGAATCCTAGATAAGGCATCTATCGAACGATCTCTTGGGATCTAACATTCCCAACAGATAGCAGGACTTGGTGATATTCTAATTCAACTACATTTGATAGATGCATCACAACAGAATACTTATTCATACTGTCGTGTATGCGAAATCTGCGAAACGTTAGCGTAACGCCTCGATACTGTCTGTCGGATGTTCAAGAATAAAAAAGGATCGTACATACATAACATCTGAAAAGAACATATACTCACTCTTATTAGTGTGTATATTTTACATAGATTAATCATAAGGTGAAATTATTTATTATTGTTCAGGATCAAGTAATCAGTTGCTAGCAAATTTAAGGAATTTTATCTATTGAAAACACAAATGTTATCATCAGTCATTCTTGAATGCTGAGGTTGATACGTCAGATCTTTCTTTAGAATCATCTTTTTATTCGATTCTTAGACCGACGGGATCACCAATTGTTATCCCACGAAGTAGCATTTTATTAGCTTCGCTAAACAACAGTATGCTCCGTTTGCATTCAAGACATTTCAAATTTCCACTGGTATAAGGACAGATACAGGCTATGAAGTGAGAACATTGACAATGTTTTGTCGTTCATTCCGTTCTCTGAGTTTGAAACTGATAATCCAGCTGTGTCTCTGCAAAGTGCGAAAGTCATTTGTCAACAACCAATACTGTTAAATGAGTCAGCAAACTGATAATCAATCTTTGGTTGTTCACTATTTTAACACCAATGGATTGAAATGATTTTTACGACTTCTTATCTTTGTTTACCACAACGTGAATGTGAAAGATTTCCGCGGTTCATTTGTTTCTACATCACACGTGTAGACGGTACTTGACGTAGTTTATGTAACGTGTAGTCTATATGAAAAACATGCCATTAAGCATATCATCACCGGAATTGAAAACCCTTCAGTAGTTACTGCAACATAAGTAATTACTTGTCAGAATTCGGAACAGCAAATAATTAGTGAAGTTGTTTCAAAATGTAACGAAATCTGTAGCTTGGTTACAGATACAAACTTACCAATAATGATGTTTATACGAACCATAATAGCAGTTGATGTAGTTTCACAGATTTTTCCTCTGCTTACTTAGTTGTTTATTTTCGTTTTGAATAGTATTCGTTTGTATGATCGTTGAGACAAATTTGTAATAATAAGTTCCAAAAAGGAAGTGATCCACCTTTATCAATAGAACTGCATGAGATCTGATCAGAACTTCTTGAATTTTGCGGTATGCAGACTGCCAGGTGTAAGTGAATATCTGAAGATAATTTTGTAAGGTCATGTATACGCTCTTAGACATGCATTCACAGATTCTCATTTTATAATTTATAAATTTCTCTTTAAAATAATTCAACAATTATTAGATGATGTTGAAAAGTTTGTGATATTTAGGTTACCGCCGAGGTTTGAGTAAACCTTTCTTACACTGATGAGTCATCGAAATGATTCTCGTTATTTTGGATCATTTAGATTTCTCTATCTCTACTTTTGTCCGAAATAAAGTAAAAACATATGCATTTAGTTTAATTTGACATAATCTACGTGATGCAGTGTTTGATCGTAAAGTTCTTAATACCGGGTTCGAAGTAAACATGGGCACATTACGATTTTAAATGCACCACTCAAAGAGTGAGTGCAAACTAAACAAAAATCTGTACACTTCATAGTGCTTTCGGTTTGTTGTAGTAGCGCTACACTCTCTGTAAACAATTTCCACCCCACTGAAATGAATTCTACTCAGCATATGAATCTGACAAGACTGACCTCTATATCTGATATTATACTTATAAAAATTCTATTGAGTTTCTGCCGAAATAGGTACACATATAAGTTAGTGATTTCAACGAAACTCAACTCCTCATTGTGACACTGCTAGTTACAACGTGCATTAGAGAAACTAGATTCTTGAGTTATTTGATGGAATTCTAGCGGGAATTAGTTATTAGTGGAGTTGAAACTTGTTTACTCTTAAGATGTTTCCCACAAAAAACGAAGAACGATGGTCACGCGATTTTGTTAGTTGTGTATTCAGATTCAGCTTCCTTTGTTTATCAGACTAGTGAACTAAGTCTGAGCGTTTAACGCGCGATACGTTATGTTCTAATTTCTGTCACAATCTTGTAGTTGATGACGTGAAATTTCAATTTACAACTGAATAAAGCCAGTTACTTAGGGCTCTCTAATTACCATATACCTGCACATTTATAACAGAGTCGCACAGACTCAGGCAAATTAGATATGTATGCAATTTCAAAAGATAATTATATGTTATTGCACCATTTAGTTTATTCGCAATGTGATCAGCGGTCGATGCAGTTTCGCAAAGCGGTTCTATTAATGGTATCAGTCAGTCAGTCAGATGCAACGTAGAACTTTTTACATAAGTACATCAGTTCATGTCGCCATACCACATCAGCACAGAGAAGTAATCGTCAATTCAAATCCAATAGTAGAAGAGGTAGTAAGGGAATTAGAAATAATCGGAGAGGTTAA